>JAHWFP010160374.1:210771-233676 GCA_023313725.1 Lithobius niger | reverse complement strand
ACCTTGACTATATGGTGTTGTCCATAACTGGGCCCCTAGATTATATGTTATTGTACATAACTGGGCACGTTGATTATATGTTGTTGTCCATAACTGGGGCCTTTGATTATATGCTGTTGTCCATAATTGAGCCCCTTGATTATATGCTATTGTCAATAACTGGGCCCCTTGATTATATCAAGTTGTCCATAACAGGGCCCCTTGACTATATACTGTTGTCCATAACTGGGCCCCTTGATTATGTTCTGTTGTCCATAATTGGGCCCCTTGATTATGGTGTTGCCCATAACTGAGCCCTTAACCCTTGGTGCACAGAGGTGGCATTTATGTCTGGGCAAGAAGGGAATGAGGGCCACCCTGTGTAGGCCCATCACGTAGTGTGTACTTTAAGTACAATGTTACCCCCACAGGTGTAGTGTGTAAGCTCAACATTAATGGAGTTTTGATACAAAAATCGCTTACATATAAATAAAAAAACCAATAGAAGTAACATGTAATACGGCGGCTGTCATCAATTTTGTTACTGATATTTTTGGTGGGGCGGTCAAATCTGGGTTGGGTAGGCGCGACATAGTGAGCATATTGAGTCAGGAACGACTGTATCATGTTCTTGAGGTCCAGTCTGTTTTCAGCCAATCCCTGGAAATTTCGGGAAAGGAACGGTCCTGTTAATGGCTCGTGCTCATGTCTATTATGGCATGTAAAATATCCTAAGAATTTCCGACAGGAATTAACTAGCAGTATTGCCCCTCTCACCTTCGGTTGGGAGCGTGTTAAAACCCTAAGTGAGCACAATGGGTATCACACGCTTTAACAAACTTGTTTTTTTTTTTAAATCAACCAAATTGAGAAAATCCAAATCCCGCTGGGGACAAAGAATGCTGGAAAAGGGCCTTAACACCGTCAAGCACTGGCCGTCCCCAACGGAATTTGGATTTTCTCAATTTGGTTGATTTATAGTCAAATTTGTTTCAGCGTGATATTCATTGTGCCTACTTAACACGCTCCCTGCCGAAAGTTAGAGGGACAATTCTGCTAGTTATTTCCAGTCGGAAATTCTTATTCTAGGGACCGATGAATGTAGGCACTAGTAGAATCTCTTGGCCCTGAGTTAATACATCATGATAAGGCCAAATAAATAAATACGTCGTTCAGTTTCCCCTTCCACCCCTATCTTTTTTTTGTTTTTTGTTGGGCCGTACAAAAAATTTAGAAAAATATTAAACAAATTATTCGCCTGAGTGTTAAGATATTCAGTTCAAACCCACCGTGAAATTTAGCCGTATGCTGGCTACAGTGCATTGAGCATTAAATTTACCAACAGGTGGCTCCGTCCTGCATGCATTTCGCCAGCGACAGCAATACAGCTAAAATATGCTAGAGGGAAGATTTACCAATTTGTAGAAAATGTTTAGTTGAAAAACAGGAACCTACCAAAAAAAAAGTCATTTTTTGGTATAGGCCCACTTGAGTTTCTCGGCATATATGATTTTTGCTACTTTAAATTTTTTAAATCGCCCTTGCAAAAAAAAAAAACAACAGTAGTATATGTTTTTATTTTAGGGTTCTGAAAAGGTAGGATACTAAACTAAAAATTAATTTTCTTTGGTCTGACGAGACACGGCCAATAGGGTGGAGCTTAAAAAAATTTTTGGAATTTTAAAATCTAATAGCGCTCAAAAGTTGTCTTTTAGGGTCAGACCAAACCACAACTTTTGTAAAACATTTTTAACAATATCTTCTGTTCCCAACTCTGACCCGAAGTTTTCACAATTTCACATATCCCGCCAAAAATTAATTTTGGAATTTTGAAATCTAATAGCGCTCAAAAGTTGTCTTTCAGGGTCAGATCAAACACCAATTAAAAATGTTTTTTGCAATATCTTCTGTCCCCCACTATGATCTAAAATGTTAAAAAAAATACAAATTCAAAATTTGACTTTTTTTTTTTAATTTTGAGTCCGAGTTGGGGACAGAAGATATTGTCAAAAAAAATTGTTTAATTGGTGTTTGGTCTGACCCTAAAATACATCTTTTGAGCGCTATTAGATTTTAAAATTTAAAAAAAATGTTTAAGCTCCACCCTAACGGCCAAGTGGTAGCGTACCTCCTTCAGTACTTTTAGTACTTGTTCTTCATGTACCATTCGTTGATTTTGTTCACCGATTTTTTTACAGTTATTATTCGCATCGCCTATGTTTGTTACCTGAGCTTTGTGTATTTGCCTCTGGTCCATTGCATTTCTGTGCATTCCTTGCTGAGGTTGTGTCTTGGACTCGCCTATACATGCACTATAATTCCTCTCAGAATGCTCGGAACATCTACCTATTGCCATTACTCCCAATTGGAAACTGTAAGTTTTTCGTAGCATTAAGGTAATGTTAATATTTAAAGGTAATTTACCTGCAAAAAACTGTGTATTTACTGGTTATGGGACCTGTGAGAAAGTAGCCAATGACTGGTCCTGCTCCTGTATAGCAGCGGTTTCCGCATTTTGAGCCAGGTGCAAGATGACACCTTCTATTCACCGTATGACAGTTTGCAGCATCTACACCACACGTCATGGCTGTTTGCTGTGACGTGCATGTCACGTGACTGGGCTAGTCCAATCAGATGGCCAAACAGCCGTTGTTCTCGTTCGTCATTGGCTAACTCATGGTGACGTCACGGCAAACAGCCATTGCGCATGTTTTAGTGCCGTCTATCATTGTTCAGTACTATGTAGCAGTTGATTTCAAAAAGAGATGGAATTCGCAAAGAAATTTCTTTTTACCCAACAGACTAGCCACATGCTTCCTTAATTATTGAGCGAAAAGTTGGTGCGTCCACGTGCACCAAGAAGCAAGCGGTCAGGGTTAACGATATCACTGTCACTAGACGGCGCCCATCTAGCGGTTCAAAATCTGCGTTTCAAAACGGTCGATATACAGAAAATAGCGCACGTGGTGTCGTTAGGCTTCTCTTTACTGCTTGATTCCTGTTGCACGTGGGCACACCATCTTTACACTCAATAATTAAGGGGGCATGTGGCTTGTTTGCTGTGTAAAAAGAAATTTACTTGTGTATTTCCTTCGCCTGTTGAAAATAAGGGCTAGACAGAGCTAGATAGCGCCAAATGGCTATAGATCCTGAAGCTTGCCATTTGGTGGCAATCCTTCCCATCGAAAAGGTAAAAAATAAACTGGAAACACTCAAACTAAACACATGTGCTTCTTTTCTCCGATGAAAATATTTTCTGTTACAAGGGTTACTTTTTTGCTCGTTTTGTCGACCTTAGTCCTTTTTTTTTGTTCTTTCTTATTTTTCTTCATGCAAAGAAAATATGTGAAGCTCAGTGATCGGCTTTAACAAATAAATTAAAAAATACTGATCACTTCAGGCTTCGTGTATTTCCTACATCAAAAAGAGTGATTTATAATAACGTATAGTGTCTTTATATTTCTTGGTTTCATTTCCGATATTTTTAATCGCTTTTTTTGTTCCTTTTCCTTTTCTTAGATTGTATTGTTTTATTTTATTTTATTTTATTTTATTTTATTCTTTTCATTACTTCATTATTTTATTCTTTTCTTTTTCTTTCTTTTGGTTTTATTCTTTCCTTACCATTTTATCATCTCTTTTCTTTCCATTCTTTTTGTTAATTTCTTACCTGTTCTGTTTATTTTCTGTCTAAGCATTATTTTCTTACATTTTCTTTTTTTTCCTTTTTCTTTCATCTGTTCTTTCCTTGCCATCTTTTCTTTTCTATTCTTTTTATTTTTTGATTCCTTTTCTTCTGTTTTCATTCCTTTTTTTTTTTTTTTTGGTTTCTTATCTTTTCATTTCCTTCCCCCTTCTTATTTCCCTTTCTATTTCTTCTTTTTTTCAACTTTTGTTTTGTTTTCTTTTCTTTTCGGTCCTCTGTGTTTTTGGTAGTACTTTCAGCACTCGGTCTGGCTATTGAATGGTTCCTTGACCTCACGGCACGCATTTTCTCATTCTTTAGTGATTCCATGAATGCCCTAATGTACAACCATAGGAATTCCTTGACACAGTGAATCTAAGCTCTACTGTTCTCCTTGCCTGGCCAGCGGAAAACTTTAACTTTCTGTTCGATCCCGAGCCACTTCGGGATTGCTGGGAATGACCACGTGGAAGTGGTTGTGGTAGAGGCCCTTGCTTGTCCTGTCGAAAGCGATTTCGTTCTATTCTGTGTCTGAGATTGCATGCTGCTTGGCAAGGCTTGTGGCACCAATAAGACGGTAGTAAGTTGGTGGTCGTTAAGGACACTGTCTTGACTTAGCACATGGCTCGCCACCACAGTTGCCAAAAAGAGTCGGTGTTGGCCCGATTGGGTATTGGTCACACTAACTTAACACATTGTTTCATTTTGAAGGGGGATATCCCTCCTGAATATCATTGGTTTCACCGGCCGCTTACGATCCATCATGGGCTCGTTGATTGTCAACATCTTGATGGTGTTCATCGCTGTTTCCATCTTCCACGGGAATCAATCTGTTTTCTCCTGTTCGGTTTTTTTTTTTAATTCTTGCAGGACGTACTGGTATATGATAAGATCTAGATTCTATAGTTTGTTTCACATTATGTATGCAGAAAACTGACTGTGTGCTGCCACATTCCCTTGCACTACAAGTGAAAAACATGCGGATATGACCCTTGTAGACTCTGCACAGTTAGTGTTATAGTCTGCGAGTGGGCTATTTACGTGTTTTTTGCACTCGTAGTGGAAGGAAACGTGGCATCATACAGTCAGTTTTCTGCAAACATAATATGGAACAAAGTACAGGTTTGTCTAACATCTCTGTAACATGTGCCGCAAAGGCAACCCGGAACACTACACTGTGACTGAGGTTGACGCTGTCAATGCACCATAAAGCCTCAACCCTTCCCATTTCGTTCTATTTTTTCTTTCCTCTTATTTTTATTCATTCCCTATTCATTTTTCTTTTTCTTACCTTTTTCATACATTGTTTTTTTCTTTTCCTTTCTTATTCTTCCCTTCCATTTTTTATTTTCTATTTTCTTTTCTTTCATTTCGTTGCCTTCCTTTCGGTTCATTCTTCTTCTACTTCTTTTCTTTTACTTCTTTTATTTCCTTTTTTTTATTCTTTCATTTTTCTCATCTGTTTTCGCTTCTTTTATTCAGTTTTTTCTATACTTCCTTTGTTTTTCCCCTTTTTATCTATTTTGTTATGCCCTTTTTCTTTTCTTTTCTTGCGTTTTTTATTGTTGTGTTTTTTCCTTATGTTTTTCTTTTTTCTTTCAGTCTGAGCGCATGGTGCAAATTACACAATTAGTTATGACTTTAGGTGCAGGAGCTTTTCTTGCTGCCATGTTTGTGTTACGTATAATTGAAAACGTGAGCCAGAAATTCAAAGCCGTAATATCAGCTTTAACCTTTAAAGAACCGTACCAGGTAAGGAGTACCATTATTTAAACTACTCTGACAGTTTCATTAACAAAGTGTTGTCGACTACACTAATATTTTTAACGTTATTTTGATATTATTAAATTGTTGCATTAATTCTTTGTTTTATTTTATTTCCCATTTTTTTTATTAAGGTTAGATACATCAAGAACTTACTGCGTAAACCATCGTGGTAGGTAAATTGATTGAAAATTAAAAGTTTTTCTAAAAGGACACTTCGAATCAACTTTAATTCTTTTGTAGTTGAATGTAAAAATTAGACAATTTTTATGCCTTTTCTTTTAAGCATATAATTTCATATCACCTTTTTTTATTATAGTACTCCTATTGAAGTAACAACTGCAAAAGATTATGTAATTCAGAGAGTTTGGAAACGTATATACGAAAATGTACCAGGTATGACTTTCTATCATTCTGATAATAACCACTACATCAGTAAAATGTCCAGTTACAATCCATGACAAGCACGAAATACTTACCGTGCTGTAATTATTTTATACATTCGCAGTAGCAAAACACTATTATTAGACATTATCTGTGCGTACTACTACCACTAACTCATTTCGTAACCAGCTTTATTTTCGGCATTCAAAGATCTGTCATGAGGTTATATTGATGTAAAGATATCTCTTTAAGGTTAATGCACTAATGAACATTGTTTCTTTAAAAAAAAAGCACATTGCTCTTCTGGATTTTTGATTTCCCATGTGTATTTTGCACCGTACATGAATTTCAATTTATTTATAGTCTTACAATATTTTTAAATAACTTATTTTGATTTTAAAATATTTCATAGCACTTCACAACGCTTCAGCTTAAAGCATTTTGAGCATTTGTTGGAAGACAGCATGGCCAGTTCTGGCTTAACTCCGCGCTGACTTAAGACAAAATTCTTAAAAACATAAGCAGTATATCTATATGTATATTACGCTTGTGCTGAACCATAGGCAAAGCTCGGTAAACGGGAAACACAGTCATTGTGACAACCAATCCAACCGCAGTATATTAATACGATAGTGGCGACGTTCATTTTTTTCAAGGCATCAGTGTAAAATGGGGAGCATGTTCATTTTTGGTACGGTAGCAATGAAAAAGGGCAAGCGTGTTCATTCTTTGCACCGGTAGCAATAAAAAAGGGCAAGCGTGTTCATTCTTTGCACGTGTAGCAATGAAAAAGGGCGAGCATGTTCATTCTTTGCACGGGCAGCAATGGAAAAGGGCGAGCGTGTTCATTTTTTTCACGGGTAGCAATGAAAAAGGGCGAGTGTGTTCATTCTTTACACGGCATTGGCATTTGCACGGCGCTAACTAGGCATTAGCAAAAATAAAACGCAACAAAAAAAAACAACCAAAAGAAGTAATATCAGAAACAAAAACCACAAGGGTGAAAGAACCTGCCTAGTTTCAGCCAGTGACAGTAGTGATGATAGAATAAAAATGGCTGCCACCAAGTTTTCTACATGGTGTAACAGGCCTAAACCCATGTACTGAGCGAAAAGTGGTGCCCAATGGAAGTATTGATATTATCCCCCCCCCCCCTTACAAAGAAAATCGATTGAACTGTTAACTGTGCACTAGCAAAAACAAGATGCCACCGAAAAAAAACTGCAAAAGAATTGATATCTGAAACAAAACCCAAAAGGATGATAGAATCCGCCAAGTTCTCAGAACAAAAATGGCTGCCACCAAGTTGCTACATGGTATACCAACCCTAACTGAAAAGTGTTACCCTTAGAAAGTAGTGATGTAGCTAATCCTATCGACTATTGTAGCAATTGTCAGATTTTTCATTCAACCTTCGATCTAATAGTCGGTGGGGTTACCTTGGCGGTTGTTCGTTGGTGGAGGTGGTATCGCTACTTTCTCAGGGGAATACTTTTCGGTTAAGGTTGGTGCACCATGTAGCAACTTGGTGGCAACCATTTTTGTCTTGATAACACTACTTTGATTGGCTGAAACTTGGTAGGTTCTTTCACCCTTTGTGGGTTTTGTTTCAGATTATGAAACTAAAAAAAAACGACCAGTTGGGAGGAGCAGTCACCACAAGTTACACGCAACCATGCAGCGACGCTTGGGCACCCGGGAGGTAAGAGTACAAAATGACACATAAAGGTACAGTAGGAGTATAGTTCTGTAGTCAGGTAGTTGAAATCATGTTGTCGCACCAACTACATCAGCTGCCAAGCTTACTATTTTTACATACTTGACCCTTTTAGCATCGATTCGAACTACTGTGTTTTTTGTTTTTTTTTTGTTTTTTTTTTTTTGGTTTTGAGGCCAAGTGCTGTTGGCTCTGCTGGCTCACTGTGCTCTATAGTGTCCGCAGCCTATCTTGAGTTCGCTCCAGAACGAACACAGATAATAGATTATATATTTTTGGTAGCAGAGTACCTTGTTGAAATCCAAGATGGTTACAAAAACAATGGCGTCTGTTGATTAAAGTCGCTCCTTCCAGGAAGACGTAGCCGCTCATAAAATACCAGCGGGACTCAAGATGCGCTGCGCACACAATAAATCCTACCAAAACCCTTACAACATTCACAATTTATCGTTGGACTTACTACGTTTTGTTTTGCCATACTTTGGGTTTATGATAGGGTTAAACTGGTTTTTAGGAGTAAAAACATTAGGAATGCACCTCAACATTCGCACTGTTTTACCATCATAAAAATAGATTTAAAAAAAAACAGTGCTTAACTAACACTACTGCTTCTCATCATTTTTTCAGGTTTCCGGTATTCCATTTCAATTCAAGTCAGTGCTGTTCTTGGAGTTGTACTTTTCATACTTGTAAGTATTACATACTTGTAAGTAAACCACATATTGTGGCTATTCTATTAACATTTATGTTTTCTAGCCGTGTTTATGTTTTATGTTTTCGAAGAATTCGCAGGTTCGATTTAATCATTTGTTGTTATTTTAGGTGTCATTCGAACTTAGCTAACTCCCAATTTTCGAATCCATTGGGATAACTGTTACCTCTTTTTATTTCCGAAACAAAGGTTAGCTAATTAGCAGTAAAACAAAAACAAGCACACCGACAAATTTAGCCATATGGCAAATTTCGCATGGCAAGACAAGTAATAATAATGAAATTAGAGTCGGGCTGGTGAAAAAATTACTCGGCGCGCGTCGAATATCGCCCGGTTTTGCGTGTGGGATAGGTGTACCTTGCCGACACGCGAGTTCAATCGAGCCCAGTCATGGCGGCGAAATCAACTTCATTAGGGAAGCGCGGTAAAACTTTACACACTCAAGGTCAGGAGATAGTTTAAATAGTGTAAATTATTTCTAATCTCGGGTGAGTGAATATGGAGAGTTTAGAACTAACACACAACGGGTATAGTAATGAACGGCCAAGAGTGCACCTTGAATGCATCTCAGACAGGCGAGCGAGGACACGACTTAAACGCTCGATGATAACATCAAGTCATTCTCTGAGTGGCCCGAGTCTAGGGATGTTTTAACATTTCTTTGTCAAATCGTGTTAATTTTTTAACCTACAGATATGATTCGTTTTAGGTTTCTTTACTAATGCAGGCTACATGTTCTCAGGGTAACCCTCCTGACGTAGAAGCAGAGATCCTGTTCATATGGCTACTTGTCCCCAAACCGTGGAGCCGTGATTATTTTCAAAACGCTAGCTTTTTCGTAAATGGGCATCGAAATTTTGGGCTAAAACGACGGTGCGCAAAACAAGCGGTAGACTTATAGCACATCATAAGCCAAATTGACCACAAGGCTCCTAAGTACCCTAACCCATGGCTCTTAAAGTCCACAAGTCACTGCCTGTATACCAGGGATGTTGTGTGATTACTTGTTCAATCTATGTAGCATCCCAATCCTGGTAAGTCCACCAGTGGAGTAAAGTTGGGATTTGCAACTAACGCACGAAGCAGGTTCCATCTCTCTACACAAACAATACCGACGGTAGAGTCGAAACCAAATGTACTCAGGTATTGGGATCTGGGATGTCATGAAAGTTTATAAACGAAACGGGACGTCACGAATAAGTAACCGTGTTTCCACGAATAACTATAAAGTTACTGGGATCTCACGAACTTTCGTAAAGGAACCAGGATGTGACGAATGACTATAAACGAACCGGAATGTCACAAATGACTATAAACGAACCGGGATGTCATAAAGGACTATAAACGAACCGGAATGCCACAAATGATTATAGACGAACTGGGAAGTCACAAATCACTATAAACGAACCGGGATGTCACAAATGACAGTAAACGAACTGGAATGTCACAAATGACTATGAACGAACCGGAATGTCACAAACGACTGTAAACGAACTGGAATGTCACAAATGACTATAAACGAACCGGGATGTCACAAACGACATAAACGAACTGGGATGTCACAAATGACTATAAACGAATCGGAATTTCACAAACGCCTATAAACGAAACGGGATATCACAAACGTCTATAAACAAATCAGGATGCCAAAAACTAATATAAACGAACTGAAATGTCAATACGTGAAATCTTCATGTTTATACTCAATTCCAGCAACCAGCTAGTGCTGGTTTTGCCTTAAAATTTACTCTTATGTCGTTGGTTACACTAGTCAAGTGCTGCCATACAGCATGTTGCAGTGCAGCGAATTTGCTACAGGCAACATCTTGATTTAATAATACAAAAAGTGTGTATTTTTTTTCCAGATTGTTTTCAAAGTGATAGGAAGTGGAGTGGAATGGTATGGCTTTTTCTCCATGATGATAAGAACAAGTCGCGATAATACCACGATCCCAGATGGTGAGTGTTTTTTTTTTTTTTTTTGCTATTATTATTACTACTTCTCTTATATCCATTTCAGTACGCATTTTATACTCTGCTGTCAAAGTATTACATTCTATAGGATTAGAAGGACATTCCAATAATCTCTGTAACAGAGGAGAGTTGCCCCAAATATTAAAATCTTAAAATATGGGGAGTTGTGTAAACAATTCACTTCATCAATAGAGCAGCGTCAAGTGACGTCATTTTGGGTACGAGATAGCATCTGGAGGAAATAGCTACAAGATGCACTAGATTAAAATGTAAGGGAATAAACGGCACTTCTAGTCAAGACAGTGCTTTAAGAGCGGGTTTCTTAGGCTTAAAATAACGTTGTTTTCTCCAACAACAAATATCGCGCGTTATAGGCTTAAGAAATCCAGTCTAATAGCATTGGCTTCAGTAAGATGACCTTCTTTTTACCCTCCAGTGCCCCTTGCAGCTAACCCAGTTACTGGCTCTACCATAGAGTTATATACAATAATACTACGTCATGTCACTGCTCCATAGAGCAGCGACATTTGCCGCCATATTGGCACCAGATTGGCACCCGTATGGGTTTTAGAGGACATAACTACAAGGTGCACTACATAAAAATGGAGGGAAAAACAACGGAAGAGCGGATTTCTTAGGCTTAAAATAACGTTGTTTTCTCCAACAAAAAAATCGCGCGTTTTAGGTCTAAGAAATCAATCTTCACAGCATCGGCTTCAGTATGACGCCCTTCTCTTTTTCTCTGCAGTGCCCCTTGCAGCTAACCCATTAAGGCTCCAGCATAGTTATATACAATAATACTATGTCGTGTCACTTCTCTATAGAGTAAGTGCAGAGAATCGAAGAAATTAAAATTTAATAAGTGCATAAAAATGAAAATAAATATAAGCCCTAGTAGGGTGGGGTCTGGGAGTTAAGTCCTTCCCCTCTCACACTGAGGTCGGCGCTAATGACCAAGCTGTCGACGCGCCATTAAGCCTCATTTCCCCCCCCCCCCTCTCACATTAAAAAGACTCTTGGTTTGTTACTTATAGACTAATACGGGCGTTTTCTGTTTCCATTTTTAATTATACTAAATTCAAAATGGAAACAGAAAATACTGGTATCAGTTTTCAAGTACCAAAACAACAAAATATTCTCCAGTTTTTCAGTTTGCACGTTTTGCACGGCAGAGCAACGGCGCTCTCCTATGCTGTCTTTCTGTTTGTGTCCATGTTTGGCTTTCTGTTTTTCTATCAGTCTGTAATACCGTGCGTTTTGTTTTTCATCGAGAAATTTAGCGAAACCCGAGTATGGTGTGTAGTCAACGTCAGAATTACGCAGTGTACACTCACCTAATCCCGTTTATTTACCTGCAGTTTGACGTTAATCGCGAACCATACACGTGTTTCGCTAAATTAGATAGAAAAGAAATGCACGGATACTGAATCCATTTTCTGATTCAGTCCAGCTTCCACATAGATTTTATGGCCTATTTGTGGATTAAAGTTCGTGTATCAATAAAACTGGTTAGCAGATTCCAGATTTTTAGAATCGCAAATATGTGAGTTGAATATGTTAACATAAAATGTGAAATGAAAATGTGAAACCTGAAATGAAATGTGAAATATGAAATGAGAAAATGTGAATGTGAAATGTGAAAATATGAATCTGAATGTGAAACGTGAAAGGAATTAAGGAAATGTGATTGTATGGATTTTACTGGCTCTTGAAAAATAAAATTTACGAAAATAAATCAAAAGTATTTTTTTTAACATTTAGACTGCCTCACATTTACTTACTCACATGAGCATAAAAATTACTCAAACTAATTTACCTCTTTCACTTTAACTGAAACGGAGAAATAATTCGAAGATGCAATTATTCTGCAAATACGTACGTAAAGTTTCCAGTTAATGTCAAAGATTTTATTCAACTCCCCAAATTTTTCACATAATGTTTCATTTTTCCGTATCATGCCACAAAAATAAGGAAAGGGTGATTCCTTTAAAAGTGAATACTTTTTTTTTTTTAGGTTAAGTTGAATTTTGCGTTCCCGAATAGAATGTTTCAAATTCCCGGTCGAAAATATCCATTACCTATAAATTTTAGCATTCAGTTCCTCTTGTGTTGTTTTTCCTAGAGATTTAAATTATTGTAGCCAGCCAGCTCGGTAACCCAAGTACGCATGCGCCAGCGCACACCTCTCTATAAAAGCGCTAAAGCGCAAAAAGTTGTCATAATTTTTCCTCTAGCGAGCTGCTGTATGGACACGTTTTCGTTTTCCTTCAATCCTTTACCGCATCTTGAGGAATCTTTCATATCTCATCTGGACCTGTCATGGGCTGAAGACCCTGCGCTTCTCCTCGACGACTGAAGATCATCACAGCATCCATGGCAAGGCTCCCTCAAAGGCGCTCTGAAAGAAGACTCCTCTTGGAAGACCACTTCTTCTCCTGCCAGCCCATCTGCCTCTCACCCTGGTGTTGTCGTCGGCATTTTGTCCCCAGGTTCTGGACCTTTAGAACCTTTGAGCACGTCTCGCCGCGATTGTCCTTAGCAGACTTTGATACTGGCATCACCTTCTGGCTCTGCACCATCTTCAGACTTTGATACTGGCATCACCTTCTGGCTCTGCACCATCTTCAGACTTTGATACTGGCATCACCTTCTGGCTCTGCACCATCTTCGGACAAGACCCTATCGCACTCGCCAATCCGTCGATCACCGTGCCTATCGACCCTTCCTGCACTCCTGTTCCCGCCGGTAACACAATCAACACCGACAACACGCCTCCATTCCTATGTGGCCAAACAGCAGCTTCGACCCATGACATTCGACCGTTACAGGCTAATCTTCGTTCAGCAAAGTAGGCGTACCCAAACTCAAATGGAAATTAAAGTCTTACTCCTCCAGCAGAAACCACACGCGTTCACACCCTTCAGCTCGATCTTCTCGTCGCTCTCTGAGTCCATCACCATCTCCTGTGGCTTCAGCGGACCAGCTTCTTTTGAAGAAACAATTTCACAGGCTCATGGATTGGGCCATCTGGGACTTCCTCTATAAGCAGAAACCAACAGCCTTTCGCTCCCATCTTCTCGTCGCTCTCTGAGTCCATCACCATCTTCTGTGGCTTTAGCGGACCAGCTTCTTTTGAAGAAACAATTTCACAGGCTCATGGATTGAGCCATCTGGGACTTCCTCAATAAGCAGAAACCAACAGCCTTTCGCTCCCATCTTATCCAGTGCACCAATATTACTCCATCGAATGGGTCACGGCCACCACATCAAGCGAATCCCTTTGCAAGCGTCCCCATTCTTCTTCTCGGCTTTCACCCATCAAAAAACGGTGTAACTCCACGACTAACGACCAGCATGCCCGATCGGCACTTACCCTTTCGCCGGCCTTTCATACCTCCATCCCAGCCAAGAACGGATGCATCACGGACATTCGACGACAACATCCCGTTCACATCATCCCTTGGCTCCTTGTTCTGACAGTGGCAGCAAACTCGAACTTGCTTGGACTGTCAAGGAGGCTCACCGGCAAAGACACAATCATCTCTCCTGGGACAACTCTACCGTTTTGTCGACTCAGGACGACCATTCTGCCCGTGATACAGAAGAAGGTGAAAGGTCCAGACACTCTCACTCTCACTCTCACTCGTCTGCCGTGCTACTTTCTGACCTACTAAAGACAGTAGAAAACACCGTTCTAGACTGCTTTCTTTACAAACCGGCCTCATCCGACTCTGTACCAATCAAGAACCGAGGCATGTCAACTGGATTCGGCGTTGGCATTCGAGATGGGAACCCCAACAACGTGCTGTGCTAGGCTAGTCGACAACGTTTTTCACGATGCTTTAATTTGGTTTTGGGTGGATGTAGATTCCCTGTACGATCAACTTGTAAAACCAATACTTGTCACAGTTAAATGGACCATTTTTTATTTATTTTTTGGTGTTTTTCAAATCTGATTAAAAATGTAGCTTTTCATATTCCTTCTAACAATTGAAATAAGATGTTGAGATAAAATTGGTTATTTAAATCCGTGCCCACCTAACTACTGCCTTTCTTGCAAGAATTTAGTTTTAAGAAGAACTGAGTTTCTTATTTCGTAACTTATGTAACCCTGGATTTAAATTTATCAATTATCAGCCCCTTTGTCTTGACCCCATATCATCATGCAGATTTTTATTTTCACTGCTTTCTGGAGTTTTTTGGGTGGGGGGGGAGGAGGTCAAAAAAATCTCATGAATACTTCCAAACCACACAATCACTTTTAAAGATTTTTTTACTTATTTATTTGGTCATATATTTATTTAATTCTTATTAATGTATTAATGTATTTTTCATGTATTTTGCAGTTGTAGTTATAATCGCAAAATTTGCGACTGGAAATCTTAAAGACGTTGACAATCTGCAACTAAAACAGATCAACTTATGGGATTTATTACAAGCTCAATTGGACTGCCTTTGTGGTAAGTTTTTGGATAGGTGGACAATCGTTTTTCGCAAAAATTCCCTATTCTTTCACCTTAATGCTACAGAAAAAAAACTATTATTGAAAAAAAAAGGTTGGAGGCAATCCCGTTCGTAACTGCTCCTATATCCTAGTTTAAAAGGAGAATTTTTTTTAAACGTTAGATAAAAAAAAATCAGCAAATATTAGTCTCAATGAACTTAATGTGAAGTAATCATATAAGCCCTTTAAAAAAAAATTCTGTGTAGGGCTTTTTACGACGATGTTTACGCTTTTTATGCTCATTTACGTCTAGATGGAAATCAGAACAGATTTGTATCTGTATTTATGTAATACTGACCACGCAAAGTGTCAATTACCAAGCACTCCTCTTGTCACAAATAATTTTATAAATCACTCGCCATTTTACTCGCCACGTGCCATTTTATTTGTGCAACATTTACGTTTCGTTGCACCATTTTGTGATTTTTGAAGTTTTTCATAGATGAGCTGGAAAAGTACGGAATTTAGATAAGCCTTCTTCTCGGCCTTGAAAAGCATGAATATTTCCAAGCGAACTTGAAGCATGAGGTCTGAAAGTTGGACACGATAATTCTGGACGTCGAAATTTTGGATGGATTGCCGTGGAACGATCGCATGTGCATAGAGCAGTTCTGCGGATAGTAATGTTTTTTTTTTTAAGTAGCCATCTTGGCGAGTACGGCAGAGCTGAAATTGAAGTTGCCTACCTTCAATTTTTCCTTCAGTATTCTGCGGGTGGTGACCGACGCTGAAGTACACAATGGGTATCAGTCCATTTTGGATTTTTTTAATATTGTATAATAATTTTGAGCAATTTTTCTTAAAATCATACATGGTATCCAAGCAGGCATAGAATTGTAAGGAGAATCTCTGCTCGTCAAGTGTAGGCACTGAAACAGTGGTGATTGTCAGGCCGACCCTTTTCGGAAACTTGGCGGCTTCTCGTATACCAGTTTTGGTTTTGGGTGGATGTAGATTCCCTGTACTATCAACTCGTAAAACCAATACTTGTCACAGTTAAATGGGTCATTTTTTATTTATTTTTTGGTGTGTTTCAAATCTGATTAAAAATGTAGCTTTTCATATTCCTTCTAACAATTGAAATAAGATGCTGAGATAAAGTTGGTTATTTAAATCCGTGCCCACCTAACTACTGGCTTTCTTGCAAGAATTGTTTTAAGAAGAACTGAGTTTCTTATTTCGTAACTTATGTCAGCCTGGATTTAAATTTATCAATTATCAACCCCTTTGTCTTGACCCCATATCATCATGCAGACACAGATTTTTATCTTCACTGCTCGACCTGTATATTAACCATAATCAGTACACACCCCAGAAATGGTACAGTACATACCTAATGCAATAAATTGGGTTAACTATTTCATGCAAAATAAAAAAAGTCCAATCCATGCCTTGAAAGTTGGTTGCAAGATGGCGGTCTGTCATGGAGAAAGTACACCATTGATATTTAGACAGTGTCAGTATTTTTATTTTAATTGTAGATGGCTCGCGTTAGTTGTTGTGTATTGTACGTATTTTTTGTGTTTACTGGTGGTGATCAAAATAAGGGTCGACATTTGTGAATATTTACTTCACAATTACAAGTGCTGCTACACCTACCATTGACGAACAAGAATTGTCTCTACAACACTTAAAATCTTTTCTTGCAGCAAGTTTTTCCCTTGCTGCCATTATGGCAGCAGTCCAAGTCCTCTCTACAGTAGTCTTCATGTTAAGAGGCTACCGCAAGAACGTTCTGTCCATGTATCGTCAGGAATTAGATGATAATGTTATGGAGGGTGTCGATCACGTATCTCTGATGGTGAGTTAAGAAATAGCCATCATGAAAAGTTATATGTTGTATTCAGTGTCTTGCAGCCAGAAATTATTTCCAGGGAAACCAGAAGCATGAGATCAGGTGAGTTCTTACAGGATCATACTCTAGCTGGTAAAGAACGGAATTTAGTTAGGCCTTTTTCTGGGCCTTGAAAAGCATGGGTATTTCCAGGGAAATTGGGAGATGAGAACAAATGTAGGGTGATCAGTTAAGTTTTGACAGGATTCATGCAAGAGAACTAGAAGCTGGAATCAACTACAGGGTGAGCCTCTATCCGTAAAAGTACAGAATTTAGTTAGGACTTTTTCCGACCCACAAAAAGCGTGGAATTATGACAGATTGTCTATTTTGAGGGTATAGTTGAGTGGAAAAAGTGAGAGTAATGTTCAAGGAATAACATTCGGAACCCACTATTTTTTAAATATTTGTTACTGCAATGCAACTTGAAAAGCTTTCCTTCGTGTAAACACTATGGGATTACATTCCTCCAGTAAAAGAATAAAAAATTGTGTATAACCAACCTATGCCTATTTTTCCATTACAATTTTGCCATTACAAACGTTACTTACACCATACTTAAACGTTGATTTACGCAAACCTTGGTTTATGCAAACAATACAAAGACAAACTGATGAACTGTCGTCACTGCAAGGCACTAAGTTTAAAATTCCAGGCTAACATGGAAGTCTGGCTTCACAGAACTTGAGATTTAATTGCGTTTGGGATTCCACTTTTTACTCATCCATTGAAAAATGCCCGAAAAATGAGGAAAATGTAATTAACAAGAGAAAAATTACACAGCAGCCAATGATACAACATTTAATACACAAACATACTCAGGTGGCAGGAAGCCGACAGAATCATGAAAATTGTGCATTGTAGGGCATATGCGTAATGTATGACCAAAGCCATACCAGTACTGGCATCGGAGTCGGAGCAGGACGATTTGGTTCCCGCCGATTTGGTCGTGGGATAGTTTGATCATAGGAAAGTAATAATTAAAAAATAATAATATGTAGGCCTACTTAGAATTGCAATTACGAGCAGGGTGGGGGAACTAGCGCCGCAAGTTAAGACCCAAAATATTTTTTTAACCTTTTCTGTGCTTTTTATTTTATTTTTTGTTTTTGTTATTCCTTCATTGTATCCTATCACTGTTACAACTGGCATGCCATTTGTCTTTCAAAAATGTGTAAAACCTTGTAGACAATTGTACATGAATAGATGGGCAAAACGTGTAAAAGCTTCAATAGACTGATTTAAAAACTCGTCACTGCTCCAAGAATGCCAGAAATGTCGGAGCAAGCCTAGTCTCAATTGAAGGGTGGAGATGGTTGAGGCAAGGGACTAAGACTGATGATGTGGCTGGTGCATACATACAATGGTTTTAAAAAATCTAGTGTAAGTGTCCTAACCTCGCCACTTTCCCAATTTGGGTCCTAAATGCAAATAAGTATTTAATTACTTTCCCGTGACGAAATTGTCTTGGGACCAAAACAGCAGGGACCAAATTCTCATGGATCAAATTCCCCATGCCAAATTGTCCGGGATCAGATTGGCAGGACCAAACTGTCATGTATCACTTCAGTAAATTGCTATCATCAGGTGTAGCTCTGGCTCCAATGCCGGTTGTTAGTGCTTCCTGTATTGGCAACTAAATACAAAACTTACACCACTTTTTTTTCTGATTATTAATTCTAAACTTTGTCTACTTTGAAGGTCAATGCAATTCAATTTGGAGGATATCAAGTGGCTCACATGATTTGGGGTGAGTATATCTATTCTAGGGGAGACAGGATTGTTTTTACGTTTGAATTTACACTAGAGTGATTTCTGCCTGTGGTCTTTTTCAATTACGAGTTGCATTCAGAAGCAATAAGAATAACGCCTAGTTTAAGAATAGCTTGTCTTCTTATTAAACAGGCTTTTTGTTTTTGCAATGTTTTTATTACCTTTTCATAGCTTTAATTTTTAGTAGTTATGCTGCTGTCAGCTTTTCATAAGTCAACAACGCATCAGATTGTTTATAGGAAATCACATTATAGAGACCGAGAGATGACAATTTTCCAAATTGTGACGAATTGTGTGTTTTATTTTAATCATTGTATTAGGCAGTGATTGTGAGACAAATTTTCACAGTTAGTATTGCACACCTGTATTCTTTACCCAATGTCTCGTCAACAGGCATTGACGCATTTTGTTGCAGTTGAGGTAACAAAAAACAACGGCTTGTCAGGTTGTTTTTTGTTTAATCATTACTTTGAAATTTTTTTTATTAAATTTTGACGAGCCTTGTGTCAGCCGAAGCATTAATTGCTTGTATGGCTGAACCGGCTCAATTTTGAACATTACCAGGTTTTTTTTAGAGAAGAAGAGGTAAAAGGAGGTGCCAGCCTAGGGATCCGATCCGGGCCGAAAGATTGTCCAGAATTAGCCAGAATAGTTCCCATAGCCGCTGAAGAAGCATGGTAGCCTCTCACGCTACCCTGGCCGGCAGTCCTAGCGGGGACTTTGCCAAGATCCCCTATCCAGGGGTTCGACCAGATCCGCAAACCTCCACCAACCAGGCTGAGCTCTCTCACCGCTCAGCCATGATGACCATATTATTTCCCATTATAAATTCTAAGACTCAACTTTCAATAGCTGTTGTTTAAATTAGCAACCTTCGTGACAGGGTGCACACCTACAACCATCTCAGAAAAGCACCCACACCTGCTGATTTTTTTATAGTGGCATTTTAGGCAATGCGAAGAGAGCAGAACAATCGAAGTTGCCAAACTCACTCCTAAATTGCATATTTTTCCTAACATTATTACTTATGTATAGCATTAACTAACTTCCCTAAATGACCTTTCATAACATCATTAATGATACGTTACAAACTAGCAGAATTACCAAATTCACTCCCCTAAGTGACGTATTCTTTCCTCACGCTGTTAATAAGTTGGCATCATGAAACTCTGTGTGCCACTGGGTCTCGTCTCCGCAGATTATTTTAAGCTTATCCCCAGGTCCATGCTGGCACCATTTTCCGAACGCATGACAGCTTTCAGGCCGATCAGACCACTTCAAATTTTCTCTCAGTTAGATTTATTATGCTATTATGTTATGCTAAATGTATGTTTAATGTATGTTTTGTTAAATGTTCTATACCTTTTAGCCTAATTACGAAACTGATTTCCCTGAATGCCCTATTCTTACCTAACATCATTAATTATTTACTACATTAATTATTTCAATTATCAGAATTAGCAAACTCACTTCCCTAAATGGCCTAAGCTTTCGTAATATCATGACCTATATGTTAAATTAACTGTTCTCTACCTTTACTGAACTCAACCCCCTGAATGACCTATTCTTCCCTAACATCATGAATTATAGGCTACATTAACTTATATGCCACATTAAATTATATGCTCTACCTTTTGCAGAATTACCAAACTGACTCTGCTAAAGGTAGTTATACCAAACCTATTATTTCCTAACATCATTAATTTTATGTTACATTAACTGTTCCTACCTTTAGCAGATTGGCCAAACTCACTCCGCTATTGACCTATTCTTTCTTGACATTATTAGTTATATGTTGCATTAGCTGTTCTCTGCCTTTTAGTAGAATGACCACAGACTCATTCCCCTAAATGACCTATTCTTTCGTAACATTATTAATTATGTGTTAACTTCCTGTGCACTACTTTTTCGTAGAAGGACCAAAGTCACTCCCCTAAATGACCCAATCTTTACTATAACATCATTAATTTTGTGTTGCATTAACTTGTCGTGGCCTGTTGCCTTAACGCGTTCCTTTCGAACAGTGCAAAAGAAACAGTTGCTTTTTCAAGAACGATCAAGAAGGAGTGTTGCTTTTTTTTTAGGGCATCGCACATTCCGCAAGAAGGTAACATGATAATTGCTGAAGCGTGCTTGTTGCTGCAGAAACAAACTTTTGGCGGCAAACGGACAGCCCCTCTGCAGACAGTGAGTGAATTACAGCTCACACTGTCGTCTCAAGACCTCAGTGTAATGATTGTGGGACTTTAGCTTGTCTGTAACGTTCAACTGCCATTGAGATCTTGCAACAACAGTGTGAGTTGTAATTCATCTGCTGTCTGCACAGGGTCTGACCGTTTGCTGCCAAAAGTTTGTTTCTACAGCAACGAGCACGTTTCAGCAATTATCATGTTACCTTCTTGTGGAATGTCCGGTGCACTCAAAAAAAAAAGCAACACTCCTTCTTGATAGTTCGTGAAAAAGCAACTGTCTCTTTTTGTACTCTTCGCAAGGAACACATTAAAGGCAACAGGGCAAGACAAACTGCTGTCTATCTTTTAGTAGAATGGCCAGACTCACCTAAATGACCTATTCTTTCCTGACATCCATATATATAATACGCTTAGGTTGGGCAAGCAAATTCATCAAAGGGTTTCAAAGGGTTTAACGAGCGTTAACCACTCCTAGTCATCATCATAATAATTCATCATTATATGCACTACAATGAAAGAGAGTGTATAATGAAAGAGGGGGAGCGACCAACAATGTCAAACAAACAGATGTGGCCTATAACAATCGACATATTGCATTAATAAAGCTAGCTCTTATGAGCTGACGTGGAAGAGTTTCAAAGTTGGTTGAGTAACAATCACTGCATGCACAACCGTTGTTGGGTTTATTGCGCTTGGTATCAGAACGGAGAAACGGGCAATTGAGCGTCCGCCATTGAAAAAAGACATTTACTTCCATAACAAAACAAATCACCATGGGTTAAAATGGAGGCGGAGCAGGGATGGGGATATTCAGACCACTCAATAGGGGAATCCAGGTCGGGGACGGGAGAAGGCGGTGCGGGACGGGAAAGGAGTTACGGGGGGGGGGGGGGAATCACACCATACTACTGGGTAGGCCGCAGGGGAGTTCGGAGG
Organism: Lithobius niger; assembly: GCA_023313725.1. Lineage (NCBI taxonomy): Eukaryota > Metazoa > Arthropoda > Chilopoda > Lithobiomorpha > Lithobiidae > Lithobius > Lithobius niger. The sequence goes on along the minus strand of JAHWFP010160374.1, from coordinate 212,222 downwards.
AGGAAGCAGGGGGCAGCCTTTTCATTCCATACTGCCCACTACAGTATTTCGCTCAGGTATGCGGGAACCGGCTAGACCTGTATAGAGTACAGCTAGTCTATATATTTATTTCTCGTAGTGAGGTCGGTCGTCGTGCGCATGCAGCTGCAGAAGTCGGTCGTGCGAGAGCGACTTTGACGGACGTTTACTGCAGGCAATGCCTGCTACATGGGGGTTTCTAAGGACTGCCATTCATTGGCGGGAATCAACGGGAGAGCGAGTGGGGGTGGCTGTTCCCTAGAATAGCGTATGTTACGTCGTGGTCAGCTAGTTATTAATTATTTGTTACATAAATTGTTCTTGTTCTTTTACAGGTTATTTTCTACAACTCTTCGTATTTTTTATAATATTTTCGGTATTTATTGAAGTTGTCATATTTCCTCTAATATTCAATTATTGGGGAGTTCTTTTAGCGATCTTTTATTGGGCAGCGTAAGTTGTATTTTTTTTTTTTTTTGCAGAAACCCCTTTGTTGTTGACCATGATTACATTTGAAAAAGATTTTTGACTTAACTTTTCGATTTTAGGCCAATAGTTTTCGTTATGTTCGCAACGAAGTTTATCCAAACGATACTTGTTAAAAAGGCTTTTTTGGTGGAAAATGGAAGGGTATTTGGCATCGACAACAGGTAAGCAGAACAAATTCATATATAAATTTTAATCCATAAACGTAGCCGATCAATCATTAAAAAATCAATAGACACAAATCGCTGTTACGATACATACCGCAGCAGAAAAAAACCATAGGCCTTTGCTCAAAAAATGGGGAAAAAATGATCAATCTCTTTTATGTATTTCATTGAGATTACCTGGCTGGTAGTCGTACCAATTACCTCAACAGATACCTTTGTCATTTAATCTACTGCCTTAGGCTATGGAAAAGATGTTTGAGAAGTCGGTAGCTTACAGAAGTAAGCTCAGTTGGCAAGCCGTCTGAGTACAGATATATAAAGTTCGTTGGTTTTAATCCGGTCACATCAGTTTCGTGAAATACGTCCATATTAAACAAACGTTTACCGAACGTTATCAGTTTTTACTTCAATTAACTCGATTTTATTGCCCTCACAAGTCTAATGCAATGCAAACGCTGACATTGCTCGACATATTTTTATGCTAAAACTAGCAGTCGTACCAGGCTTCACTCGGGGTATTGTTTTGCCCGTGGTTGTTTCCTAGTTTTCAGTTGGTGTGGCCTGAACGTTAACTACGACAAGCAATTTTTCTTCCTGTAGTATTCCCCTTTTCTTCCCATTCTCTCCCCTGTCCTCCCATCATCTCTCGGTTTCCTCTGCCTCCCCTCCGTTCCTCCCATCCTCTCCCTACCTTCCTATCCTCCCGCCCGTCCCTCTCCTTCGCTTCCTCCCCTTGGCTAAATAGTTGAATTTGGATGGGTTATGAATAATTAATTACTG
>JAHWFP010160374.1:162043-210671 GCA_023313725.1 Lithobius niger | reverse complement strand
CCCCCCCCCCCCTCCTCCTGTCAAAACTACGTCGATCTCTACCCCCAGACAACCAAAAAAACTTACCTTTTAGGTTCAGCTAATGCGTAATCATGCTTCATGGTAACTCACCCCTTCCCCTCCCAATCTCTTTAGTTAGAATACCAAGAGCAAGGCTAACAGATGCACTGCCCAATCAAGGGGCGAGGGATAATCGTCTAACTGGAAAATCGCATAATTGGAAAAACGTATAACGGAAAACAGTATAACGAAATATCATCTAACAGGAAATTCGTATAATGGAAAAGCGTCTAACTGGAAATTCGTATAATGATAAATCGTCTAATATCCCTGCCTCGCTCGCGCTGCCGCGCTCGCAGCGGCTATACATATAACATCAGAAACCGCAGTTATATGTTAAGCCAGTTAGACGTTTATCCATTATACAATTATCCATTACACGATATTCCGGTTAGATGCTTTTCCAGATTTTTTATTTAGGCAGATTTTAGACAATTATCCCATTAGATGATTTTCCAGTTAGATGTTAGTCCGACGCCCCCCCCCCCCCCCCAATCACGAGCCTTTCCCGTCCAACACCCTCCTCCCCCTCCCCCACTGGCAGTCTATCGCTTTGGCAGGAGCGATACTTACCGTTTTAAAAAAAAAATAACCTTTCTTCGTGCATGATCTCATTTAAGATATGCCGCTGATATGAGATGACCACGCAGAGCAAATTATTAGTGGATGCAACAATGTGCCAAATTTCAACTTTTCCAGGCAACAGCGTGCCATTGTCAACTTTTCGCTGGCTGAGAAATTAACGCCCGTTTTCATTGTTGGGGTTCTTGGAGTGGGGGTTCTTGCATTGTCTTCGTTTTAGCTGTGAAAGTTTGCTTCTTAAAGGGATATACCTCCCAGCGCCATTTTTCTCGATCCTCCACATCAAGTACGGCCCCAAAGGTCTCCTTACTTACCGTTAGTCTTTCCCTTGCTAAAAATCCGTTTTAAAATGTGGCGTCTAGGAGATTTTCTGTTGAATATTACTAACTTTATTTACGTTCGTCCCAAACATAAATTATGCATCGTGCGCCTACAATGACCTTGGAAGTTTTATCTGTGTGTGAGCAGTATTAATTTTAATCTGTAGTTATTAATTACTATGAGATCAAAAATCTAGAAAGCTAATGCAGTAAAAATTAAAATTAATTATTCCAATAGATCGCCGAAGCAAAATTATAAGACACTAGTCTAGAAAATTATAAATTGTGATTTTAAAATATAAGAGTCATTCCGGTTTTTGACGACACAATCAATGGGTTCACGCTGGCTGGACTATTAGGCGCAATGCCAACTGAGACAGTAGCTTCGTTTTTCGCTGCGAGGAACGAAGCTACCGTCTCAGTTGACCCTAGCTGTGGTAAATACGCGGATGTGATCGTCGCGTGGGTGTTGTGAGGCAGGCGGAAGGTTATAAAGCAGACTGTATGTTGCTTTAATGTAAGATGGTTCATTGCGTTACTAAAAATGCAACAAACTCCTGACGGGAAACGAAATAAATTTCTAAAATCATAAAACACGAAAAGCCGTGGTCTAACACAAATTTAAATTATGCGTATCATTTCAGTTGTTTGTCTTTAGCATTGTTTATGTACAGTGACGGATCTAAAATGGTGGGCGTGGTGGGTTTGTCGCATTATCAGAGGGGCGCCGATCCAGTTGCCAGTATAGCCAAGGGGGGTGCCAGAATGTCCCAAAACGTCCCAAATTGGAGCGTTACCACTGGATCGGCCACTGCTTATATCCACATTGAGTTAGTCCTTCCCCATGCACTGTTAAAAATTTTAGTTATTTTACTGTTCAACTACCAGTCAGGGTTAACGATCGTGGACTGTTTTGATTTGTAACATCACATTTCTCTGTAACTTCACCTAAGAATATCCTGAAAGCAGAATTTAACAAGGATCGTTTTCTCACAGGTGACCGTAATTGATGATGTGGACCGTAATTTAACGGTACAGAAAACCGGGAAGAAATAACCCGTTCTTTGTACTGTCAGTTTACGATTTTGTTTATTATTTCACTGCATGCTTTTCTTGTTTCATTGATTTAACGATGTTTTTTTAATGCGGCCTTCCAGCAATCAGCTAATTTGTTTGCATGCCATACTGTATTTTTTGTTTTAATTGAAAAAAAAAACGTATTTGAAATCTAGAGCATCTCTATAATATGCCGCGTTTAATGTAATCCCGTTTCTTTGCAGAAAATGTTTTTTCAACATGATGTTCTTTATGTTCTTCTACAACATCTTCCGAGGATTAGTCTCGTGTTTTTCACGTGTTATAAAAGTGACACTGATAGGCGTGTGGTTTTTCCCCCGCTTAGATAGAAGTATTTTTCCTCACTCGTTTGAAAAATTCGATGCAGGTATGTACTGTTTGTTTGTTTGCTTTTGGTCAAGTTTCTGCGTTGCCTTCAACTGATGAGAAACTATCATCCGACAGAAGCGTAAACTTGTCTTTATGAACTACATAGCGTAACTATTTCTAGGAGCACTGTATCAGTTGAAGCAAAATAATGCTTGAATAGATGAATTGCCGCAATTTTGAACCTTTCTAGGCGTTTAGACAAAAGAAAATTCCAGTAAACATTGATCTACCCCCCCCCCCCACCCCCCAAAAAAACTTTCACTATGTTTGTATAGACCCTTCATAAATGAGGTCACTCAAATTTCACCTGTCTTCAATATCCTCCCCCTTTTCACATTACATCACAAATTTTGACCCTCTCCCAACTTTGTCACCTAAGGGGAGGAAATAATATTAATTTTTTTTTTGATTGTTTTATAGCCAATCAGAACAATTTGATTTTCCAAAGCGAAAAATGTGGGATGATTTTTTTAGGAAGTAATTAATTAAATAAAACATTTATAACACGAAACAAATTTCTGTCAAAATATTACTCGGTAAAAAACTTATGTGACGCCACCTACTACCTGTGCGCCCTCCGAACTCATTACCCCGAAACGTTCGCACCTTGTTTTACCCTCCACTTTCATCTTTTACGTGACGTCATTTACGAACACCCCTATACCAGAAAATAGGTCACTATTATAAATTACGATGAAGTGAAATTAAACAGCAGTAAAAAGGTAAGTAAGACGGCTAAGCGCACAATGGACTTCAGTGCCATCCTTAAAACCTAAGGCGCGTATTTATTGATTTATAAAATACTATGTTTATTGCGGCTGGCTCTCTTGCGTTTTTATTATACTTTAATTTAATTTAATGTATACGTGCTTTGTTATAGGTTACAAAGCTTACGTATGTTTGCTGAAATTAGAAGAAAGACAAAACAATGTAATTCTTTTATGTTTTGTCAATCTGCTGGCGGAAAAGTGTTGCGAACCGGATTCGACGAAATGTATTAATGCTGTGGAGGATCCGAAATCCCCAGGTATGTATTCCGAGGAATAAACCTCAGTACAAGTTATTGACGTACCAATAAAATTAAATCTAACTTACTGTTAGACGATGCTCTTTGTCCTCTTTATTCTTTCAGTTAGTTGATAATAACGAATAAGACCCATTGACGGCCAGAAAAATCTACTTGAAGGTCATAGATTAAAACACGATTTTAATTTTCGCCTATTGCAACAGCTTTGTGCTTTTGTCATCTGTTAAACAAGCACAAACACAATGAGGACGAGAGCAAAGAATATGGTACAAAAAGCTAAAAAGATATGCATTTATAAAATAGTAAAAACTAAATAAAATCATGGTGGGAGACCCCCCCCCCCCAACTATCCACACACGCCCACTTCATGCGTTTTATTTATTTATTTTTACTATTTTGTAAGTACAAATCTTTTTAGCCCTTTGTACCATATTGGTTGCTCTCGTCCTCATTTGTTTGTGCTTGTTTAACAGGTGACCAAGTCGCAAAGCTGTTAGCAGTTGCCGAAAATTAAAATCGTGTTTTTTTTCTATGATCTTCGAGTGGATTTTTCCGGCCCAGTCAGTGGGTCCTATTCGTTCTGATTTCCTTCAAACTCTGAAAATGTTTTTTGTTCTACAAGTAGTTAGTTGATATTTTCGGTAGATTTTATCAAGGCAAGTTTTGGAAAATAACAATTAACGATAATCAACAAATCTAGAGGACCCTAGGCCTTCGCCTACCGAGTTGTTGGCTTTCAGTGGCGTCGAGCTGTTGGCATGAAGCGCGCAATCTAGTTACTATGAATACGTATTCATGTGTGGACGAAAGGTAGTGACTAAGTTTGTACACTGAAAGGTTAATTTGCATTTTCTACTGTTGAATGCTAAATAATGGCGCAGCACTAAACTAGAGAAACGATCGGAGGCAGAGTTTTCTGTTAAAGGGAGGAGGGTTAAACGGGCTGCTATAAAACATAGTTTTGTATCAAAATATATTTTTTCACCCTGATATGAAAAGTTAACGTATCCTCCCCACTCCTTTTCAATAATAAGGAACCGGTCATTAATTATCGCCGAGGGAAAAAGAGGAAATTGGGGGGGGGGGGGGTCGTGAATTTTTTTAGGTCCCATCAAGAGGGAGGGTTACACATAAAACATTCACTAAACTGGAAGAAAAAGTCAGTTTTGGTCCTCAAAATGACACTTTCAGCAGTTGAAATTACTTAAAACGCCTCAGCTTCATGTGAGTATTTACAAGGTTTTCAAGCTAGTACCAGTACGACAAGTATACTTTTTTCAATAAACTTTCAATAAATTTTCAATATATTTTCAATAAACAAGAAAAACCAAGTGCCTCCCGGTTTCCTGGTTTTTCTGTGTTTCAGGTGCTGGCTGTGTTACAGATATGGACACACAAGCAAACAGTCACGTCCACCATAGTTACTGTGTGAAACTCGAAACAAGATGGGTGTCAGGAACATCAGTGTTTTATAGGACATTTTTAACCCAACGTGTCTTTTCATTAGAAACGAGGCACGTTTTCCTTACTGGTCAGTGGGGAGTGATACTTAATTTTGCTACAGAAAATCGTATGCAGACGGTCTCAATTTGTATACTAAAAGCCCATTTTTATTTTGGGGAGGGGTCACACTATTTTTTAACATTGAGTGGGGGAGGGTCAAGATTTTTTTCAGAGTTATAGGGGTACTCATCGAAAATTTGGTGGTTACATTTTCATTTCCTCCGGCTCCTCCCCCGCCCCCGGGTCATCAACCATGACCGGTCCCTAGTGAAAACAGCTGCGTAGTCTACACTGCGCTTTTTCGCTTTCCTTACTAAAACATGAAATAGAAAATTCAAACCATAAAAAAAGACTTCAAACAGGAAAGATGATGTGGCCACACTTTGAAAAATAAAACCGCATTACCAATACAAAACGTGATATAAGCTCTTAATGTGACACAGTGTCATGCACAGGGCCCCCCTCCCCCCTTTTTGGAGCCCTATCTTGGTTTTTTTACCTTATAAATGCTGGTGCTGCAGAGAAAGGAAAGGGCTAAAGACGTAAAAGGGCAAGAAGAATGCCCGGGAATGGTTAAATAGATGGATAAAAGGGTAAAGGCAGTGGCGTGCACAGGAGTCAAGCAAGGGTGTCAGTGCCCCTGCCCTTTTCGGAAATGGCCCTTTTTTGTAAAAAAAAAAAAAAAAAAAAGTAGTCTTTTGTGCCAGCATTTGCTGATGCTGCGATGCTGAGTAAGAGCCAAAAGGCCTAAAAGGGGGAGGGAGGGGGGAGAGAAGGATTTTAATTTTCAGTCCTAATTTACGTACCATCTTCACAATACGAACCCTGTCCGACATGGCCGTGTGCTGATTTTCATTTTGAGTTCTTTTATTGTGAACAAGGTCCGTGAATTAGGACTGAAAATAATTAAAATTTGTTTGATTTTGTATGTCTTGTGAGATTCGTGCCAGTCAGTGGACGTCTTGCAGCCGATTCTTCTCTTCTCTTACAAGTAATTTGGATTGATGCTAGTCATACACTGACGTTAAGGCTCTGTACATGTGACTAGTCATGCACTGACTTGATGTTTCTGCTTTCTTTTTGTATTTTTTTTTAGCATTGAGAGTGTTCAGAAGTAAAACTGCTCGAAATCGTTGGTTTCTGGCTTGGACGCTAATCCACAACCAATCCCTCCAATCAGAAAGAAGAAGAGAAGAAACATTTACTGAACTCGATAAAGAAATTTATGTGTAGGTCGTTGCAAGAGAGACAAAGCAAGATAAGATTTTGATGTCTTGGCTTGAAATGGAACATGGAACATTTTTTTTAAGGAAAAGGCTGTAAATGCTAAATGGAACAATGTCAGAAGTTGGATTCGAAATGAGGAGTTGCGTGTTAGACTATTGCAATACCTATCCAAGATGGATTACAGGGCTCAGCTTGGCTAGTTTGTGAACTACACAATGAACCCGACTTCTAAGGAATAGTACAAATACCTGCTTTCCATGTAATGATGGCTCTGATTGACATATACGTTGACGTCTATGTCTAGAAAATACCCTGTAGTGCAACGAGTTGGAAACAGCCGAATTTTTACTTTCAAACATTTAAACACTGGTCAAATGACAAGACAATCATACTTCCGTGACACAGAAGTAGGGTGCACCGGCTTACACAACTCGTGAAAGAGTAAATTTATTTTTAATGAAATTAAAAATAAATAAACACATGCTAAATACCCTTTTCATATGTACAATAAATCTGCTACGTAGCCCGTCGTCTTTCATTCGCATTAGGCCCACATTAGGCCTAACGTATAAAGCATGAGTAAAACCCGACAAGAGTGGTCTCTCCCTCTCTACTCCATCCTAAAGTATCATTGTTTATCGATAATTTACTTGCTATCGGATTTTTGGAAATGAAGTGCTGTAAAAATGGAAATAATTTATGCCAATTGATCGCCGAATAAAAATTGTAAAATATTTTTTCAAAAAAATTACAAAGTATAATGGTAAATAACAAACCCAGTCTGTCATATTTCTTCAGTTGTCAGCGCTGAAGTCACGCATGCTCACTCCGCCGTTGCACGCAGACATCATAGCTGCTTAATTCATAGTTGGAGTATTGTATTTGTGATATTAATGGTTTCTTTTTATTAGCTGCTTGGGACGCATAGGACATGAATTAATAGGGCAGTGACATTTGCCGCCATATTGGCACCAGTATGGGTTTTGGAGGGCATAACTACAAGGTGCACTACATAAAAATGGAGGGAAAAACAACGGAAGAGCGGATTTTTTAGGCTTAAAATACCGTTGTTTTCTCCAACGACAAAAATTGCGCGTTTTAGGTCCTAAGACATCACTCTTCACAGCATCGGCTTCAGTATGACGCCCTTCTGTTTCTCTCTGCAGTGCCCCTTGCAGCTAACCCATTAAAGGCTCCAGCATAGAGTTATATACAATAATACTACGTCGTATCACTGCTCTATAATTAATTGGACTTGAATAAGTTCGTGCTGAGATTCGTTCGGAAAGAAGTCAAATGAAACCACGTACCATACACTGTCGTAGCATCCAGGGACTGCAGCGGGTTTGGGAGAAAACTCAATTTTGTTCCGTTGGGCAACAAGGCGAGACAACATGACTGAATTTACTTGTCTTCTTATATTTACTTGTCGTATGGAAGTCTTCGTTGTGATCCAAATTATACCAGTTAAACAATGTGTTAATGATACAATTGTTTATTAGAGCTGCAGTGGTGCTAACTAGGCTGACAGTCGGGCACATATTGCTAAATTATCTCGTCTCTAGGTGGGATTTTAGTGTGAGTGAACTGTGCTGCTGTGGTGTTGACGTGGAGACAGTCGAACATTTCTTGCTACAATGTCAATTGTTTTCCCCATGGAGATTGACCCATCTGAGTAAATTCACGGAGAATTTGCCTTTATTGCTACGGGTTTTACCACATACTGTAGCAGTTTCGGGCTACTGAAGGCTGTAACGACTTTCTGAGATTTTCTGTTTAGAGTTATAAGTTATAAAATATTTTGTTAGATGTAAGATAGCTTCGTAATATTTTATTGTAAACGTAGGATTTCTGGGTGGTGCTGATAACCAGTATTGGTTAAAGCGCCATAAATAAACAAACAAACAAGCAGAAGAATCAGTGCAACGTGCGATAATTCGTTGTATACAGTAAGGCCGGGTTTACGCAACCACTCGCTTTTGCATTCTCGCAGCTAGAAGCTAGAAATCATCTGAAATTCCAACATGGCGGCGGTTTTATGTCGGCCGCCTCGCAACGAAAACAACAAATAACGTGAGTTCAGAAGCGTTTGGGAAAATTGTTTCGTCATGAGGAATTCTTTATATTATTGGCACGGATTATAAGACTGCAAGTATTTACTCAAACGATGTCGGATTTAGCTAATCCATTTAGCGTTGATACCATGGCAATGTCACCTTTGCCATCGCGATTGAGTTCTAGCTGCGAGAATGCAAAGGCGAGTCGCTGCGTAAACGCGTCCTAAAGGTTGCTGTCGACAAATTTCTATCATTTCGTTTATTTTTGACTGAGTCTGACATCCCGATACACCATTTTAATCGTTTAGATGAGACCTTTTCATTGGTGGCAGTGTTGTGCGAGTCATCCTGCATTGGCTGACTTTCCGCCATTATTCTGTCATTCATAGTCCTTTTTCCCACAACTGTACTCCGCCTACCTTTATCTTCGCCCACCTTGGATACAAGATGCTTCTCTTCTTTCTCCCTCTCCCAGAAGAACACTGTATAGAGCAGCGTCAAGTGACGTCATATTGGCTACGAGACACCATTTGGAGGTAATAGCTACAAGGTGCACTAGATTAAAATGCAACGGGAAAAATGGTACTTCTAATCAAGCCAGTGCTTTGAGAGCGGCTTTCTTAGGCTTAAAAGAACGTTGTTTTCTCCAACAACAAAAGTCGCGCGTTATAGGCTTAAGAAATCCAGTCTAATAGCATTTGCTTCAATTCGACGATCTCCCTCCAGTGCTTCTTGCAGCTAACCCAGTTACTGGCTCCACCATAGAGTTATACACAATAATACTACGTCGTGTCACTGCCCTATAGTATACAACAATGCATAACTCCAATAATTTAGATATACAACAGTTACATATCTTTCGTTGCTATGACAATCTTTGTAAAGCCCGATTTGGAAGAATTGTAACCTTCCGTGTTTCCCCCATTCCGGGTCGCGTGTAATTTTTTTTATGCGGACCATCCGTGTTGTGTCTTAAAGGGCGTGGATTCCCCCAGCAGAGTAACGAGACTGGACACTTCACTATCAAACAAGGGTTTGGACACTGGTTTAATGTTGCATCAGTTTAAAGGACATTTATATTCGTGTAACATCAAACGTCACATGTCTATGACATTATCATAGTATCTGTATATCAGTAATAAGTATGGCGCACTCCTATAGGCTAGTAGGAGTTAGTTCTGGGTAAGGGTTAACAGTTATGTATCTGAGTGTTGCTAAGGTGTGGTGTGCATAAGTGACGACACCATAATCCGGATCCCAAGAAAATGATGGTTTTCAATTTTTCTTATTTTCCCAAATACATGCCTTGCTCGCGCTGTCGCACTCTCTGCGGCTAATTACATAACATCAGAAACCCGCATGCAAGAACTTGTCCGGGCAACCGAAATCTGGCCGGCCAAAAACGTGATCCGATGACGCCTGAGATCCTAGTAACGCCCCGGATCTGGATGTCCGTGTAAAAAAAAAGTTATTTGCTTCCCGGTCACGCTGCAACTCATAAGTCTACTTAGGCCTTTTCTGCTCTTGTAATTAGAATTCTTTTCCCCATTACCAGTCGAAATATAAGTTACATCGTGTCAGAAACTTTCACTTATTATTCATGGATCCCATTAGCCGCAAGATGAACCGGTTTTAATTGTTAAGGCAACGCAATAACAATTTAAATCTGAACGATTAAACCAACAGAACAGGGAATAGAGCAGTGACACGACGTAGTATTATTGTATATAACTCTATGCTGGAGCCTTAATGGGTTAGCTGCAAGGGGCACTGCAGAGAGAAACAGAAGGGCGTCATACTGAAGTTGATGCTGTGAAGATTTCTTAGACCTAAAACGCTCGATTTTTGTTGTTGGAGAAAACAACGTTATTTTAGCCTAAGAAATCCGCTCTTCCGTTGTTTTTCCCTCCATTTTTATGTAGTGTACCTTGTAGTTATGCCCTCCAAAACCCATGCTGGTGCCAAGCTGTTGCCAATATGGCGGCAAACGTCACTGCGCTGTATGTTCTGTTATTCTTTCATTGCATGCACGTTGTTATCCATTACCACCAATGAACTGATGACATCACGCCAAACCCACATTCCAATCCCTGCAAAATATGATACATCGGCTGGGAAAAGAACTGAGAAGGCATTTAGTGCCAAACCCAAAAAAAAACTATTACGGTAACCGCATGAGGGGAAAAAATACATTAGCTGCAGACAATTTTTTTCTAATACAAATTAGTGCGGCGGGAAGTGACAGAAAGTTTTGTTGCTGGGGCGGCAGCCAAAGTATACCAACTTGAAGGGCAATGGCTCGATTTGTACTTATATATGACCTTTGTTCACCTACACAACTATTGATACAAAAGAAGTGGTTGGAACACGTTACATATATCGTTCGCGATACAACAATGTCATTACTGCATCACCACAGGATGCTTTTATTGGTGCCATTTTTAACGGTAAACATGCTGAAATTATTACCGACAGCAAAAGCAAATTATGGACACACAATTGTTGTTGTTGTCTGGTTTTATATACTTTTGCCGACAGATATATATCTACTAGTTTTGGACTTAAAGGCCGATTGAGGTTGCTCAAGCTTAAAGGAAAGTGGAAAGCAAGCAAGTCTACTTGTCAAGATAATCGATATCGCATACTTATAATATGCTTGATCGTTTTTTTATGTGGAAGGTCTGTTTGCATCGTGTGTTGCAGAAACAACTACATTTTGCAAATCAAACTTGTTAAAAATGTAAAACAAGTTCGAACTGCGAAGGTCCAAAATTTCATGATACGAGTTCATAAGATATTAAAGGACAAAAGCGACCCAAAGGCCACGAAATGAGGGCAAAAATTACCCTAAGAGACCGGTAATTATTTAACACCGGGGAAGGCTGGAGGAAAGGGAGAGTCATGAAGTTTTTGAACCCCCTCAAGGGTGTCATAAATTGTTCAGATCCAGTCAAAAGGGGAGTGGTCAAAAACACACTGACCAACTGGAAGAAAAAGTCATTTTTGGACCTCAAAAATGGCCCTTTCAGCAGTCAAAATTTCCCAAAACTGTTCAGCTTCTGGGGGGGGGACCAAGCCCCCCAGAACCCCCAATGCTATGAGTGTTTACACGATTTTAAAGCTATTAGTACCATTACTGCAAGTATATGTTTTATTTAATATAGCATCAAATGTGAAAGTTTTTCGCCAATAATACCTCAAGTTGTTTTGGACAAAAACCGAGGTAAAAGGTTTCGCCATTTCTTTCGTCTTTCGACACTTTATAATTTTAAAACTGGAGCATGTTTTTGTTTTAAAATGTGAAAGTTTATTTTACAATAATACCCCTCTAGGCCTTGTTGTTTGGGATAAAACTGAGAAAAAGATTTCAATTTATTTCACCTTTCAATAGTCCATTTTTAAAATATTTTCTGCATCCCAGACCCCTTCCTTGCTGCCCATGCTTGCCCACTGGAGTCGTCGTCATTCAGTTTAGCCTAAAGGTCCAAAATGTACAATTATGTCAACCTCCAATCGTCAATGGCCAGCTGGCCTGTTTATATAATTTTAAACTGAACTCGGTTTAATTTATTTGGGAAAAAAATATCTAAAAAAAAACTTGATAGGTCACAATAAAATTTTTACGAAACTGCCATCCTAAAGAATAAATTTTAAAAATCACCAAAATTTACTTGACAATTTGTTGCTTCTGTGTTCACTGAAGGCCAGAAACAAGCACTAAAATAGCGTAAAATGCGTCAGCTTCCGGGGACCCGGACCCCGCTGGGGGAGCTTGCAGCGCTCCCCCAGACCCCCTAGCTGAGTTTGCCTGAATCCCCTAAAAAGTACTTTACTGGAAAAACTACTGTCATTTTTTTAACCAGTTGGCAAAATCATAAGATGAGTTGGCAAAATGAGAGTCTCGCTCAACCCCCCCCCCCAACCAAGTACCCTTCGCTACGGCCCTGGTTACTACTTTTAGATTACATAATAGAGATCGCTATTGCAGCACATGATAGAGGCGTCCACCTTAACATTTTCGTTGCAAAAGTAGCGGAAGTGGCGGAAGTGTACAGAATACCGGTTGCATTCTTCTGTACACTTCTGCCACTTGTTATTATTGTTTCTTCATGGCTTGCATTAATCACTAAAAAAAAAACACCTAATGCAACAACTGATTAAGAAAAACTATCCACAATTAAAATATACGCTCGAGAGATATTTGAAACGGAATACCTACCACATTCCAACACCTTCCAGTAAGTGTAAGACGGAGGTACAAGGAGAAAATAATATCGGATGTGTACGACATCTAGTAATTATTAGTGGCGTTTGTTACACTCACTGTGCTATTTGATAATTATTAATTATTATTTGTGCGAGGAGTTTTTAACAGCTTGGAAATCAGCATTTCGCAACGAATGATTAAAGGAAAATGATCCACACTTAAACTAGGCTGGAGTGGTATTTACTAAGGCAATACCACATTGCAGCAAAAGGAAGATGGAGGGACTAAGACCAAATTACCACTAGATGGGGGGAATAAGGCCTAAATTATCACAAAATTGGGGAACTAAGGCAAAGCTGCAAAGTTATCAAAAGATGAAGGGGTTGCAAAGAAAATTATCACAAGACGGAGGGACTATGGAGAAAACTACCACAAGCTGGAGAGACTTAAGCCAAAATTATCACAACATGGAGGGACTAAGGCCAAAATTATCACAACATAGAGGAACTATGGCCAAAGTTATCACAAGATGGAACGACCATGGCCAAACTTATCATAATACGGAGGGACTATGGCCAAAATTACCACAAGATGGAGGGACTAAGGACAAAATTATCACAAGATGGAGGAACTAATGCCAAAATTATCTCTAGCTGGAGGGACTACGGCCAAAATTATCACAACTAGAGGGACTAATGCTTAACTTAACACAAAGGTGGAGGGGACTAAAGCCAATATTATCACAAAATGGAGAGACTAAGACCAAAATTAACACAAGATGGAGGGACGATGGAGAAAATTATCACGAGATGGAGGGACTAAGGTCAAAGTTATTATAAGATGGAGGGACTCTGGAGAATATTATCATACGATAGGGAGACTAAGGTCAAAATTATCACAAGGTCGAGAGATTAAGGTAAAGCTATCACAAGATGTAGTGGCTGCGTAGAAAATTATCACAAGATGGAAGGACTAAGGCGAAATGATCACAAGATGGAGAGACTAAGCCAAAATTATCTCACGATGGAGAGACTAAGGCCAAAATTATCGCAAGGTGGAAGGACTATGGAGAAAATTATCGGATAATCAATGGTATTACCGTTGTAGAATCAAATCGTAATAAATAGTATAATTAAGTAAATAAGCAAGCCAGTAGCCTAAGTAACAAGTTTGCATCAGTATTTGTTTATTTTTTTATTAAAGTAAGCAAGTGAACAGGTACGTTTCTTTTTTCTTTTTAATCAGTTTCTACTATAGTTATGCTTCTAACGCGAACGTCACTAAGTCGTACGCAGAGAGTGTTCTATTTTTACACTGCATCGTCATAAGGCAGCAATCTGTCACGCATCATATGCGTATGGTGTACTGCTCAATCTGTTTACTGGCTAGCTATAAAATTTCCTTTGTATATATCTGCTTGATGAGGTATAGAATACGTTTTTTTTTATTATTATTATCATTACGTCATTTACAGGTGCTTCTTAAATTTAAAATTAACCTTGACTAACGCTGACCCATAGAAGGAATGGTTATTGATGGGAGTCATGGGATGTGCAGGTGTTCGTCCTCAAAATGTAGACTACGATCTGACGACCAAACGCCAGTGACGACATTGTGGGCGCTGGTGTTGCCGCGAATTGGTACTTCGTCAAGTCAGGTGAGTCAGTTCCGGTTAACGGCAGAGGGATTATTTGACCAGGTATATTAAGTACTTTTGATTGCCTCTAATGCATTATTGATTTTATTTATGTCTTTTTTTTTACTATTTTTACTTTCTTTTCCTTTTACTTTTGTGGGGTGTCAGCGATTTTCAATCCTTCCCTATCCAGTCACATGTATGTGTGTGACAAAGTTACAAATTACAAATTATAAATTACTTCTCTATATTTAAAGCTGCGTCGAATTTTTTTGTATATAGTTTAGGTTTTTAATCCTCCGAACTTAAAGGAAACTATCGTGTTCAAAAGTAACCATGCGGCGGCAGCGACTGCCTAGTCGTAACCGGACTGGTCATCTTTACTTCCGCCACTGTTGAGACGCACACCTCTGTCATGTACTGCAACAGCGATCTCTATTAAATAATCGAAAGGTTGTAACCATCTCAATTGCAGGTTTAAAATGTGTTGGCTTTTAGGCCTAGTTTTCGATTTCAGGCCTCAATTTCAGCCTTAAGGTCTAGTTTTCGATTTTAGACTTCAATTTCAGCTTCTAGGCCTAATTTTTACCTGCTGTTTCAATTTGAAAGTAGTAGCTAACGGAGAAGTGGGTTCGAGAATAATCCGATTCATTCATGCCACACGGTAGCAGAGTTCACGTTGCCATGACAACGAGGAATCTTTAAACTATTAGATGCATACATGTTAGGTGCGATGATCAAATGCTATTATTTCAATGAGTTACGTCGAAAAAATCGATTAGCTATGACGAAACAACAGTGTTTTAATTTGCCGTGTCTTTTTTAAAGTACTTGACTGTTGAAAAAGGCGACGGGTAGACGGACGGACAAAGTCGTTGCTACGGTCTTCCGATCTTTCTCAGTACAGTAGACTAAAATGCACAAATATATTTGAACACAACAGTAAGGTTTCACGTAGACTAAACACTAAAACAACAATGTAGTATCTGAACCCTCACAGGAAAATCTTGTTCGTGTTCCTTTCCTATTTTCAACTTGGTTCAGTTAAACCTTACCTTCTTACAGTAATAAACAAAAACTAAACATTAAATGCTAACAACAAGGAACTAGAAGTCAAACCATATAAAAGGAGCATGTAATATTCTAAACGTTAATTTCGTAAGTAAGAGGCTGATAAGCATTAGACCCTGACTATCCAGTTGTATGCTTCCATCCTTAAGAAAAGGACAGAAATAAATACATTTTGACGAAGAGCTATAAGACATGGTGTAAATACCCACAGGGTGATCCAATTGGCACAGGGGTGCTTTTTCATTCTTTGCAGCAGGTTTAAAATCATCATTTCGTTTTGGTAACATGACAGCGAATTTGCAGCATAGAGCATTGTTGTCTTCAGTTACCTTAAGCTACGAAATTCATGATAAAATTCCTCAAAAATTCTTAAGTATCAAAAGTCAAAAGCCAAACTATACACAAGTAAATTGTATTCTAAAAATTCTTGTGCTATAAGATCCAAAGTCTGCATCAACCATGCACTCGAACGTTCCATCCAAATACTTTAGAAATAGATTTTCAGAGCTGGATTTTCAAAAGTGGATTTACAAAGTCATTAAGCTGACCACCTGCTAGTAATGGTACTTAGCAGCTTATTACTGAAGAAATTTGGCGTCTAGACACTTACAAACTTTTCCGTGCCGTCCTTCTACGGTTTGAGTTTTAGATTAATCGTTGTGGTGATGGCATATTTACTGCTTCAAGTAGTCAGATATTTTAACTATTTTTTCTATAACTGTATATTTGAAGGAAATCTCACGATAACGAACATAATTTCACAATTGCGGCCTAAATTAACACGGCGTCCATTACAGATTAATAACTAGTTCGTCTCAGTTTTAAATTTAAAGAAAATTGGACGATATGCATAATTTCAAAATGGCCACCTATTTCTAGATGTCGCCCATTATAAGCAACGATCACTGTGGTATAGTCGCCATTGCAACTGGTTGCACCTACTTCGTCTACTTCGTCTGCGATCTAAATTTTGGAGGAACTCAACACGCTACTTAGTGTAATTTCAAAATGGCCATCTAATTTCAAAATGGCCTCCTAATTTCAAAATGGCCTCCTAATTTCAAGATGGCCTCCTAATTTCAAAATGGCCTCCTAATTTCAAAATGGCCTCCTAATTTCAAAATGGCCTCCTAATTTCAAAATGGCCTCCTAATTTCAAAATGTCCTCCTAATTTCAAAATGGCCTCCTAATTTCAAAATGGCACTCATTACAGATCAATAATGAATCTCATTTCATATTGATGCTACTGCTTCATCTGCGTTCGGAATTTGAATGAATTTGGACGATCGCAGGCCTATTTCCGAAATGGCTAGGTAATTTCAAGGTCACGCCCACTACAGAGTTATAGCTACGTTGACACTTATTATCTATTTCGTTGTCATTCTAAATTTAAAGAAAATCGGGAAATAATAAGCATAAAATGGCAGCTGCACAGAGCATCCAATGCAGACTAACAGCGGCAACGGCACATTCGCTGTTTCAGTTGTTATCAACTAGTTCGTCTACGTTCTAAATTTGAAGGAAATTTGAAGGACGATAATAAGCATAATTAAAAAATTCTGAGCTAATTTCAAGATTTTTTTTTGTGGGGCCGAATTTTCATGGGGTTATATTTTAAATTCGGCCGAGTTGTCGCACTATCCAGTATTTTGGGACCAAATTGTCGGGGATGGAATTGTGTAGGGCCGATATGTCATCGACCCAAAGCCATAATACCACAGCGTGATTGGTCCATCATGGTAGTCCAGGAAGCCACTGCCTTCAGCCACAATGCCGATTTTTTTTGCAGTAAGCCATGTGGCCATCATCAATGTTGCGGTAATAATCTGGTCCAGCTGCCGAAAAATAATATGGTCAAGCCTAAAATGAATTGGCACGGTTATAAGTACCAATATTGGTTTAAAGATATTTTTTTTTTTTGCATTGCTTCAGAAAATCGTGTTTGTTTCCGGAGGTGGGCCTAAAGTGATGTAATTGTTGAGAGTATGCTTTTTAATCAATTATTTTGACAAAAATGCTGGTTCCCGCATACCTTAGTGAAATACTTTACTGGGTAGCACGAAATGAAAATAACTTCGAAGCCCCCAATCTGTCTCCTCCCCGCCTCCCCCGGTCCCCTCTCCCCATATTCTCCCGGTTCATGGTCAGATTTTCCCCCATGCGCCTACTCCCTGGTAGACCTATCCCCTCTCCACTGCCCAAGCTGTCGACGCGCCATTAAGCCTCATCCCCCCCCCCCTCTCCACTGCCCCCCCCCCCCTTCCAATTCCCCCATTGTGTGGTGTGAATATCCTCACCCCCGTTGCCGCTCCTCTTCCCTTTGAACCCCTGTTGTTTGGTTTTCGTAGGGAAGTAAATGTTTTTTTGCTATGGAGGACGCTGCTGTTATTTTGCTGAATTGGCTGTTTGTCCGTTCTGACACTAAGTGCCATAAACCCAGCAACGATCGTGCAGACATTGATTGTTTCTCAAACATTTTTGAAAGCTCTTCCTGATTGTTACAGGGCACAAATATTGTAACGCACACACAAACGTTTGTTACTGATTGTTATGCACACACACCTGATGATTTTGCTCAGTGCCGCCCAAGCCTTTTATATATATATAGATGAATAATTTATAGCCTAAAAAGTAGCAAACTAGCTGCAATTCATCCAGGCAATGCAGTCAAGTGAATGGAAGCTGTTTCAGTTGGCTGCGGATCTGTCATTCGTTACCACAGCCATTCGTTCGTCGTTGCAGTTTGAACTAGCCACTAGACTGAAAGTCCGTTCAATAAAGGATCGTCATTCAGCAAACCTTTATTGTGGAGTGGACTTTTGTGATGATAATGCCACCGGATTTTAACAACTTCCGGATTCTGTCTTTCTCGTATATTCACGATATGTTTCAGTATTGTGATTGGTACGTATTTCATTTTCCTACCTATACGCTGCCACACACGTCGTTTTTGTCTGTGTGCCAGCCAGCTACCCGTACGATGCCTGCTTCTCAGCTAGGGGACTAAACGAAACCAATTCAAAAGGGACGGACGTACTGGGTTGGGCGGCAAAGCGACGATCGCCACCGGTGATTAGAGAGCCAATTGTGATTAGAGAGCCAATTTTTCCTTGCCCCGTACCGTGCCAAGTGGCTGCTGATTTTAGTGACTCATTTAAACCTCAGCGTGCCCCTTTCAGTGTTGTTCAGTGTTGCCTACTGGAGGTGATTGAACATAACGTAAGTATACCGTCATATATAGGGCGTGTCATCATTTTCACCAAACACTTCCTGGATCCAATGGCCATATCACTGCAAGCTCCATTCAACACGATGATCGCGAAACGAATGTGCCAATCGTTCAAAACAAATCCATTAGCGTGCACAGACTCCCGAAAGGGCAAGTTCTAGTAAAAGAGCAAATTCAGCTTCTTTTCTGTGGACCTATTTTTTTATTTTGCTCGTGATTCTCTTTTTTGGACTCATTTTAGTGCTTGTCACTGTCTCTTTTACCTTTTTACGCCCTTGTACCCTAACCTTTTCCTGGCTTTTTTCTTGCCCTATTTGCTTGTTCAGGCCGTTTCTTTCGCTGCAGAACCAGCATTTATGAGGTACAAAAAAAAACCAAGATAGGGCATTTTCTTTTAAAAAAAAAAAAGGGGCAAAATAGGCATTTATTCCAAAAAAGGAGGGGCACTGCCCCATTCCCCCTCCTCCTCCCCACCCCCCTACACGCTGTTCAAAACCGTTACACGGACACCTCCAAGGGGTAATGATTCAAACGTTTAGCACTTGTGGGGCAAAATATTCCCAGTCCACCTTTGGAATTAAATCCGAACTCTTTTTTTTTTCAAATATTAAGTTGCCTTTTTCAATATAGTTCTGATATCCATCCAATCTCCAAACCCCTTCTCCACGCTGCCCCAATTACAAGAAAATGTTTGTTAGACTATTAGCCTTAGGTTTGAAGTCTGAACCTTTTGCATAAAACTCTTATTTCGCAACTCTTTTAATTATTTTCCTTTTTTTTTAAATTTTTTTTTTAATTCCCAATTTAATCTGGTACTCGAATTCAACTTTAAAATCCCGCAAACCGCATTTGCATGCTTCGTCTCGTTCCAAATATTAAAAATTAGCTTCGCAGCAGTAGACTACACCGAAACGCAGTAATTTTATTGTGAATCCGATCCGATACAGACACCGATAATGTAGGTCGATCTCGAATAGCGATATGATTATCGGTTAGCCTAATACCCACAACTTATCGTTGTTATCAGTGCACGTAATGACATGGCAATGTTTTTTTTTTTTCATTTGACAGCGATAGTGCAAAGATAACAGACTAGCAACACGGGCAAGACGGGCAGGTATACTGTGTACTGTACGTCATCGAGGTCTCCCCGATTATCTGGAAATTTCACGTGTTTTTCAGATAGGTCAGAGTTTAGTCACATAATATCCGTTTGTAGTCACAGTCATTGATAAATGGTAATCGATTGCTAGAATTCTTTAAGAAAAGAACAACTCTATCGTTGTGAATGAATGAGAATTAATACAGAAATTACTCCTCATCTTCAAAGACGACAGTGTAAGAGGTAACCGCTTAATATCTTATCTTACTGTAGTCGGCGACACGATATGTTTAAAGACAATAGATAGCGTAGGCCAAACAGGAGTAAACCTTGAACTGTTAGGTGTGTGACATTATTTGCACTAGATATTCACAATCTGTCAAAAATAGTGTTTAGATTGCCACAAATGAATTTATGCCAGTTTAACGGTAGTAGTAATGGATTGTGTGTGTACCAGAATTGGATAGCCACCAGCTCACTGGATCAAGTTTCGACTGGGTCACTGGACTTTTTCTTTTTTTTTTTTTTTTGAGTGCATGGTCGGGAAAAAAAGTACTGTCGTAGAAAGATCCTGTCGGGAAATGATCCTGTAGGGAAATGGTACTGTCGGGTAAAAGTAACTGTCGTACAAATTTCCTGTTGGGAACTGTCGGCAAATGATCCTGTAGGGAAAAGTTACTGTCGGGAAAAAGTAACTGTCGTAGAAAGTTCCAGTCGGGAACTGTCGGGAAATGATCCTGTAGGGAAAAGGTACTGTCGCAGAAAAGTAACTGTCATAGAAAGTTTCTGTCGGGAACTGTCGGGAAATGATCCTGTAGGGAAAAGTTACTGTCGGGAAAAAGTAACTTTTGTAGAAAGTTTCAGTAGGGAACTGTCGGGAAATGACCCTGTAGGGAAAAGGTACTGTCGCAGAAAAGTAACTATCATAGAAAGTTTCTGTCGGGAACTGTCGGGAAATGATCCTGTACGGAAAAGGCACTGTCGGGAAAACGACGCACCGCTGGAAAACGTACGGATCCGCTCTGGGTCACCCCAAATTTGATCATCTGACTCAGAAGTTTATGTCAGTCCTGGCGACACGGTGATCCCGGCTGACTCAGTGCGAATCTACCTTTCAAGTACATGTATTTCACCAAAACCAATCTGGTAAAGAGAAGCCGCCAAGTTTCCAAAAAGGGTCGGCTTTTGTAAGTAGTGATCTAATTCAACCAGGGAAAGGCCGCCGAAGTTAATCCTATTAGCCTAGTTAATTTCACCGACTAATAGTTCGAAAGTTAAATGAGAACTATAATATTGCTACTCGCGGTAGCAATCTTCATGTCTTCATTTAACGTACAAAGTATTATTCGGCGCAATTAACTTGGCTAATAGTATTAACCTTGGCGGCATTTCCCTGGGTGTAGTATATCGCGACTTTCAAAGGCCGAACCTTTTTCGAAACGTGGTGTCTCCTCTTGCACCAGTTTCGGTTTTGGGCGGATATCACAAATTTTATAGGAAGTAAAAGTACCGAAGGTCACACTGTCTTTTCTTCGTCTCTGTCATTTTTTTTTCTGGAGGAATTTTACGTTTACAAATTTTCACATCTGTATTTAGTCATATGATGTTATGTACATGTAAAATTCAACATTAATAGTTACAGTAACAATTAATATATAATCTTATCTGCTTGGTGCGGCACGCTAGCATGTTTCTAGATTAACCAGCAAACTTGGTGCATAACCAAGACTTACTTCTTCAAAAAAAATTAGATTGTTTTCCTACTTGACTCACGATCTGCATTTTGTTTCTTACTCTTCTTTGTTCCCAGCAAAATTGTTCCTCATCGTCATTAAGCAGATAATCTAATTTGGATTCGTGATCCGTAAAAAAAAAAAAAATAACCAAACCGTTGCAATAAAAGGCACCTTGCCTCTTAGTGAGCCACCACGATGATACCCCTTTAAATACAGTATTTTTTAATTTGCATATTTGGACTCTAAATGTATATTTTCCTCTATTAGTTAAAACGACAAATTTCAACCCAATACGTTTATATATCTCATTTGTATTAAAAATGTGGTAGTTATCTGTAACATTTAATACATTTAGTATTTCCAAATGTATTGTATGTATAAACTTTACCCCCTTGTTCCTTTTTGTTGAGAGTGGGGGGGGATGTGTGGGACGATGCAGTAAGCCCCCTTACCATCGTCACTCTTAGCTCCCTCATTTTCAGTCCTCAGCTATATTTTTCACCGTTATATTAGTGTGAACTTGTCCAGCGCATATACTAGCGTATACTTGGATGCCAAAGTGTTGTAACAATGTTCTTTGTAACAATTGCTTTGCCCTGAACTTTGATGACAGGTGGTAAATTTCGGTATACCCCCAGTTCGTCAACAATGTGCCACCCTAGTTGGGCTCAATTCATTGTATCATTCATTCCATCTCTCTCCCTCTACTTTTATTTCGCTAAACCTTCTTATACCGTTTTACTGCACTCTTTTCTTTCTTCAACGTTTTTTTTTTCATCACGTTCACGGTGGTGACACATTTTTTTTGCTTCCGTCAATGTTTCGACATTCTCCGCCATTTTGAATTAGGCCTACATGGGTGCAATTCCCTCATCGTTTGTTTTCCTGTTACACTTATGCGAGTAA
Organism: Lithobius niger; assembly: GCA_023313725.1. Classification (NCBI taxonomy): domain Eukaryota; kingdom Metazoa; phylum Arthropoda; class Chilopoda; order Lithobiomorpha; family Lithobiidae; genus Lithobius; species Lithobius niger. The sequence continues at coordinate 188,561 of JAHWFP010160374.1, read as the reverse complement.
ATACAAATCTATATATATATATATAAAATACACTTACGTTGGGCAAGCAAATTCATCATTATTATGCACTACAATGAAAGAGGGTGTATAATGAAAGAGGGCGAGCGACCGACAATGTCAAACAAACAGATGTGGCCTATAACAATCGACGTATTGCATTAATAAAGTTAGCTCTTAAGAGCCGACTTGGAAGAGTTTCAAAGTTGGTTGAGTAACAATAACTGCATGCACACCCGTTGTTGGGTTTATTGGGCTTGGTATCGGAACAGAGAATCGTCCTCCATTGAAAATAAACATTTACAACCATAACACAAATCAGCAGGGGTTCAAAGAGGGAGCAGAGATGGGGATATTCAGACCACACAATAGGGGAAACCGGTGCCCACTACTGTGTTACGCTCAGGTATGCGGGAACCAGCTAGCCCGTATGTTACGCCGGGGGTACAGCTAGTTTAAAATAAATTTCTCTTCGCTCTACCTGCAAAAGACTGTTTCCTAGAATAGTACCCAATTTACTTTTTTTACTTCATTTACTTCATTTTTTACTTAATTTACGCTTTTCTTCCATCGCTTCATAAAATGGACTAAATCGGCTGTACGTATTTGTATTATTACCACAACACCATCTTCCCTGCAGAACACAAGCCTTACAGGGAAGCACCGAGTATGTCCTCTGATTGCCCTCACGTGGTATGTATGTTATGCTAAGATACGTACTTACAAGAGTTTTTAGAAAGGCACAAAAATTAAATTGCCTCCCAAATTAAAAAAATAATAATAATAATAAACCTTCAGCTTCCCCCGACTTATCTTCTACGTCCACGGGAGCTACACCCCTTTCCTACACACACACATACTCCCAAATGACGAAAAAAATCTTATCGTGGCTGTGACAAATTATCCCCAGTACCTGCAAGGATTACGCTGTGGTTTCTTTTGGAGTAACCATTAAAATCAGATTTCTCACCCACCGCTGAGCCACCACGACCATGACCACCATAACTTGTGTTAAATTTCAGTCTATAAGTTGGTTTATTTTCTGTTTCTTTTTTCTTTTTTTCCTTTAGCTCAATTAATTCGAAGGCAACTCTGCAGATCAAAATACTACCTGCAGTAATGGAAGCAATATTGTACACCCTACCCGCAACATTCAGCAGAATTTCCTGACACATTCAGCAGTGCAATATTCTTGTGTTTCAACGTTTATATAATCCTGATTAACACCAAACGACACAGCAAAACTTTAATCATCAACGTGTACAGCAGTAGAATGGCTACTTCCATTGCATCAAACGTTACAATAGGGAACTACTCTGGCGCAACAGGGGACTCAACAGACGTTGATTATGGTAGTCTCGACGATGAGTAAGTATTTATTATTAATATTCTTAAATACACACAAACCTTCTTTTATAATATTAATATTATCAAGGGTTGACAGATTCCGGAGAGTTAACTACCGCAGAAACTACCGATACAGGGTGCTTCAAAAGCCTGACCGTACCCCAATAACTTGTAAGAAAATGGGCCTTGTTTTCCAACTCGTGCAGGAAAATGGAGCTTTTGTCCAACGGTGTAGGGAAGTGAGACTTTCGTCCAACTGGCGTAAGAAAATGGGACTTTTGTCCTACTGGTGTAAGGAAATGAGACTTTCGTCCAACTGGTGTAGAAAAATGAGACTTTTTGTCCAACTGGTGTAGGAAAATGAGACTTTTTGTCCAACTGGTGTAGAAAAATGTACATGAGGCGGCTGGATCAAAACATTGCTTTCTTTTAATCGTAATTTCAAATCGTAATTGTGCGGATAACTTGATCTTCGACCTCCTTATCACTACCCCAGAAGGAACAAATTTTTTTTTTAATTTTAGAGGTGCCCACTCGGGCTTAAAGTTAAACATTGTAAGCCAATGGAAAAATTACTAATTCTGAAAAAAATAATTTTTGACTAGTTTTAAAATACAGCTTTTCACATCATTATCTCATTTTGTACTCTCACTAAATGAAGCCAAAATCAAACACATTTTTTTTTCTTCCAGAAAACAATGCAAAGCAAAAACTATTTGCCAATTTACGCCATAAATTGAAATGGAGTTTAGGGAAAAAATATATTTTCATTTAATTCTGGCTTCTTTTAGTGATCACTGAGAGTACCAAATTAGGTAATGCATAATCTCTAGTCAAAAATCATTTCTTGCGGAATTAGCGATTTTTCCCATTGACTTATAATGTTAAACTTTAGGCCCAGGTGGGCACCTCTAAAAATAGTTTTTTGTTTTTTTTTCTTTTGGGATAGTGATCAGGAGGTTGACGACCGACCTTTCCGGATTACTAAGATTTGAAATAAAAAAAATAAAAAATTATCCACCCTTTAGGTTCTACTTGGGATTTCCTAGTTACTGCCCCAAAGGAAAACTTACTTTTCATAAATAATAATAATAATAATCAATGTGTTGCCAGAACAACAGGTCTGAGTAGGATCGCGGGTATCACTGGCTGCCAGCCTAAAGAAGGGCAGCATTTAAGATGGGTGTAAAAGAATCTTAAAAAAATAAATAAAAAGGGAATGTGGAGGTGGCAAGGTGAAAACTAATGCAAGATAAAAAAAAAAAAAAAAAGCTAAGCTGTAGGTAAAAAAAATTTCAATAAAATTCAAAAAATACATGGCCAAAGGAAAGGTGGGAAAGAATTTGGAGAGGTGGGATAGGATCTCAAGTGGCCTACATTGTCCTTCCTAAGCACCTAGGGATTCCCTAAGTAATACTCCCTAGTTCCTAATGCAAATAATGACAGGCCTTATGTGGCGCCATCCAATTGAGGGGCAACTTACTACTTCTATAGTCGTCATGTGGTGGAAAAAAAAGTTTGGAATATTTCAGAATAAAATTACTTTTTCCTTATTCGACCCTTGCCGTTACACAGTATTCATGAAAGTATTTGACACCCTCCCAGCCGTAGCCATGGCACCAGAAGGAGAAAGATATAATTTTGCTAGGTAAATCCCATCGAAAATTCCTATGTTCTTTTACATGCCACAATCGACATGAGCACGAGACATCGCAGGGTCCTTCCCATCCCGAAAATGACAGGGTGGCTGAGGCTGGGCTCAACTCGCGACCTCTGGCACATGAGACGGTCATTAACAATCAGGCCATCTTGCCTCATGAAAGTCTTGTAGCAGTAAAAGTAGGACCTACACCTTCTTGTTTATTAAATGGATTTTTTATGTTTTTATTATTTGCAGTTCATCCAATTCGTGTGACACCAAAATGATTGGAGACCATATTTCGATGCCGATCCTCTGTGGTGTGGCGGTAAGCACTGTTTATCCTAAGCATAATCACTATGTTTTTGTTAATATTGCGTTGACTCAACCATATAGATTGTAAGTTGCTTCGCTCCTTTTAACTCGAGTGTGTTTTTACTGTAACCAAGACCTAAACAGCGTAAACAATTAAATCTTGTACTGTAATTTTATGTCCTGGTGGAAATTTGCCCGTCAGGACACAACTTTTACCGAATTTTCTTCTCACCCACAAAGTAATTTGAAACATTTAACAAATTACATTACTAAGCGATCATTGCTGCGCGCTTTTTTTTTTTACGTGGCATGATACTTCGTTATTTTAATAGACTGGAGTGGAACCGATGGCCATGCAGCCTGGGCTTCAGCAACATGTTACCTATCAATGTGGTATCTTCTGGCATTCTTGCATTTAAGTCGGGTTGCCACAAAATAAAAGTCTGCAGTACTTAGTGTCATCTAGCGCTAGCAAATGCTGTCTAGTGCTTGCTTGAAGAAAGTGAAGGAATGCATAAAGAAATTAATTTTAACGACACAAACAAGCAAATGCGTCCTATTATTGTTATTGAAAATTTGATACATCCTCGTGAAGCTGGGTGCCAGCTGTAGCAATTGACGATATCACTGTCACTAGATGTCGCCACGGTTAATTCTTTGTATTCTGCCGTGGCGCCATCTAGTGACGGTAATATTGTTAACTGTTACTGTTTGCTCCCAGTTGCACGAGGATGTACCACATTTTTCCAGTACCAATAATAAGAGGCACGTGCTGGTTTGTGTCGTTAAAAGAAATTTCTGTATGCATTCCTTTGCTTCCTTCAAGCACGTGCTAGGCAGCGCTTGATAGCGCTAGATGTCGCTAAGTGCTGCAGACTTTCATTTGGGGTGGCAACCCACCTTTAAAGGCCGGTTGCCACCAAATTAGCATTGAACATCTAGGCCGATCGAGTTCTCTCTCGCAGGAAGCAAAGAAATGCACAAAGTAAAACTTTTAAACACAACAAACAAGCCACGTGACTCCTTAATTATTGAGTAAAAATGTGGTACGCCCTCGTGCACCTGGAAACAAGCTATAAAGATTAACGATACTGATGTCACTAGATGGCGCTACGGAAAAATATAAAGAAAATCCACTGGTGCCATCCAGTGACACTAATATCGTTAATCTTTACAGCTTGTTTCCAGGTTTACGAGGGCGTATTACATTTTTGCTCAATAATTTCGGAGTCACGTGGCTTGTATGTTGCGTTTGAAAGTTTTGCTTTGTGCATTCCTTTGCTTCCTGCGAGAGAGAACGTGATAGGCCTAAACGCTGCAAAGCTAACTTGGTGGCAACCGGCCTTTAAGGCAAGAATGCCAGAAGATACTATATTGATAGGTGACATGTTGCCGGAGCGCAGACTGCATGGCCATCGGTTTCACTATAGTCTATTAAAATAACAAAGTATCCTGCCCCGTGAAAATAAATACTTAGAAATGATCGTTTAGTAATGAAATTTGTAAAATGTTTCAAATTCAGTAAAGGTTGTATCCTAGCGAGCAAATTTCCACTAGAGCCTTCTCTTGTATAACAGCATGCAGAAACCGTACCAACACTTACGAACTGGTTCTGCCTTGACTTAGGTTCGTTTTATCATTTTACAGTGTTTTTACTTGTGCTTTTGTTGTTGATATGTGGGTTACACCCAAAGTGTAGTTTTTTTTATGTATTGGCTACAAAAAATTAATTTGTAGCCATTGGCTAAAAAAATTTTGCTTGATAACGAGTCGTAGTCTGACCCGAAAAGTCGCATTTTTAGTGCTGTTACATGTGCACCTTGTTGGCTTTTTATTTCTTCATCACTCATCGGGTGCTTTTTTCTTTTTGTATAGAGCAGTGACATTTGCCGCCATATTGGCACCAAATTGGCATCGGTGTGGGTTTTGGGGGGCATAACTACAAGGTGCACTACATAAAAATGGAGGGAAAACCAACGGAAGAGCGGATTTCTTAGGCTTAAAATAACGTTGTTTTCTCCAACAACTAAAATGGCGCGTTTCAGGTCTAAGAAATCACTCTTCACAGCATCGGCTTCAGTATGAAAGTGCCCCTTGCAGCTAACCCATTACGGCTCCAGCATAGAGTTATATGCAATAATACTACGTCGTGTCACTGCAGCAATTTATTATTGTAGTATTATTGTATATAACTCTATGCTGGAGCCTTAATGGGTTAGCTGCAAGGGGCACTGCAGAGAGAAACAAAGGGGCGTCATACTGAAGCCGATGCTGTGAAGAGTGATTTCTTAGACATAAAACGCGCGATTTTTGTTGTTGGAGAAAACAACGTTATTTTAAGACTAAGAAATCCGCTCTTCCGTCGTTTTTCGCTCCATTTTAAGTAGTGCACCTTGTAGTTATGCCCTCCAACACCCATACTGGTGCCAATATGGCGGCAAATGTCACTGCTCTATTGAAAATAAACAAGTGTTTAAAAGTGATTTCGGTGTTTTTTTAATATCAGTAATAATATTATAATCATGTTTTATCACAAATTGTGATAAGGCAGTGGAAGGAAATTACCAACTACTACCAGTTCTATTCTAAACAATCTAAAAGTGTCGTCAGGAAAAGGCAGCTCAGATTAGGGAGAGACAAATCTGGATCCTTAAAATTTTATTAAAATGAAGCTTTCGTAACATAGTCTCCTTGAAACCAACAACAGTACAAGCTGAAAAAACTAAAGTTCCGCGGGTAGGGAAATCCATGTGGGGATGCCACTCACCGCAAACTAAAGGAATACCTAGATTCAAAGAATATTGATCCATTTTCTTACCACATGTACACACAATGCCTTTCTCCACAGAGTGATACCACCACCACTTTGCAGGTCATACTATTTTTAGAACCTAAAAATGGTATGACCTGCAAAGTGGTGGTGATATCAAACAATTCAAATTAAAATTTTTCAGAGATATGTTCCTGGTCACATTGAAAAACCACAAGTTCATACCAAATATACACTGTTTAATAATTTTCGGCAGACAATTGCTGCTTGGTCACATAAAATTGAAAAAAACACTGAGATTAACATGCCAAACAACACAGCTACGGACATTGTTGTTATCTTGTGTTCCAAGATGGCGGATGCTGATGTCCGTAGCTGTGTTGTTTGGGCATGTTTATCTCAGTGTTTTTTTCATTTTTATGTGACCAAGACAGCAATTGTCTGCCGAAAATTATTAAACAGTGTATATTTGGTATGAACTTGTGGTTTTTCAATGTGACCAGGAACATATCTCTGAAAAATGGTGGTGATATCACTCTGTGGAGAAAGGCAATCGTGATTTCATTTGTGGTTTTGGGTTGATTTAACCCGTTAAATATTAGTCGAATACCGAAATATAAATTTAATATTAAAAATAACTGCTTTTTTTTAAATATTTAAAAAATATTTTTACTTTATTTTAAAAATATTTTTAGACATATATTTTTAAATTGTATCAATATTTTTTATTTCGAAAATAAAAATAACTGATAGTAAGGCTTTGAATTGCAATATGACACGCTAGCCAATCTTATTGCGTTTCGTTTTTTTTCTTTCCTATTTAGGTAGTTCTGTGTGTTATTCTAATGCTTACTCAGAGACGAAGGAATAACCAAAGAGGAGGATTTTTACTGTGAGTTCAATTAACTTTTCTTGTGATATAATAAAATAATTCTCAATTTTATATAGGGCAGTGACACGACGTAGTATTATTGTGTATAACTCTATGGTGGAGCCAGTAACTGGGTTAGCTGCAAGGAGCACTGGAGGGAGAAAGGAAGATCGTCTTATTGAAGCCAATGCTATTAGACTGGATTTCTTAAGCATATAACGCGCGATTTTTGTTGCTGGAGAAAACAACGTTCTTTTAAGTCTAGAAATCCGCTCTCAAATCACTGTCTTGACTAGAAGTGCCGTTGTTTTCCGTTACATTTTAATCTAGTGCACCTTGTAGCTATTACCTCCAAATGGTGTCTCGTAGCCAAAATGACGTCACATGACGCTGCTCTATACTAACCGATTGTGCCATGGCAATTACTAGCAATTTTAACAACAGAAAAAATTTGTAGGGTGAGAGGTAACCTTCAATAAAGTTGATTCCCTGAGTGAACACAGCAACCCGGAAATCCACAAGAACAACTTGATTTTAATTTCCAGCCAAAATGTCTCGTTATGGCCTTGGTCACAATAAAAACTAAACCCTGAAGAGGGGGGAAGTTAAAACAAGGTGCGCACTACGTCAACATATTGGAATTCCTTAGTGTGAAAATTAAAATCGAGTTGTTCTTAGGCACTTGGGGTTTACTGCCTGCTGTCAGGGGACCAACTTTATTGAAAGAAATTTTAAACTAAATTAAGTCCTAGTCCAAACATTTTGTGAATTACCAAACTACTCATCATCAGTAGTTTAACTACATACATGATACATACATGATAAATGTTCGGTTCCACTTAAAAACTGGGTTCTGCTTAAAGCAAGCGTATTCGGATTTTAGAAATGCTCAAAAGCAATGGTGCCATGCAGCCGGAATCACCCCTCCCTAGAAGCAGCCAGACCAAGCCGTTTGAGTACTGGAAATACTTGCTGCCATTTGCCATGAGATTGACGTACATTTGCCACAAGTAATGGAAGTGTTCGTGACAATTTGCCATGAGATTGGTGCGAATTTCTCACGAGTACTGGAAGCACTCAAAGCAATTCTCCATGAGACTGGTGAAATTTTTTTACGAGTACTGGAAGAATTCGTTAGCCGTAACATAACCTATACCAATAAATTTGGAGCACCGGTTTGTAATTCGTTATGCGGCACTATAGTACGTAAATGATTTTTTTTTACTTATTCTTGATTTTATTTTTAAAAAAAAGTCAAACTATGCACTACAATTACTAATTTATTATTAAGGAACTGTATAAAGTAAAAATGTTTGGAGGTGTGTGCCTCTGGGTCATTCTTCAGCGGTGGCAGATATCAATTTTATTCCCAGCTGCCGTGGTGCAATTCGGCCCGCCGATATTTGGAGGGCTGCAGCGAATTTTATAAATATTTTAATTCTGCGTACGAAATTTAGACTGCTGAAAAATGAAAAATGACGAGAATTCGGTAACTAAATACCCCGCGATTTATTGGCAATTATCAATTTATTTTTCAACACTCGTGTATTGGCCTATTAAAATCACTCGTGCTATTTATTGGCAGATAATTACCACCGTGCTTCGCACTCGTGAAATTTATGTCTGCCTAAATAGCACTTGTGAGTTTATATGGGCAAAACACTCTGACTGAAAATAATTATCAATAATTTCCTTAGCTCTTGGGATATTACGTATGACAACTGCCAGTCTCAGAATGGGCCTATGACGTCATGACGTTACCACAGTGTAATAATATCGTGTCTTTATTAGCAGCTTCACTAACATTTGCATATCTACAGGCTAGTTGTGTTATATTTTCAGGCCCGTCAACTTCCTGGAAGACAAAAGCAATCGCAGTATGATTGTTGCTGCATTTATGTTGACGACGCTGGACGTTTTACAGGCGATTACTGCTGTGGACAACCTTGAAAAAGTGTTTCCGGAATGGCTTCGAGTCATCGAGAAAGGTGACCGTAAGATTAAGGCATGAAAGTAACATGTATGGTTCTCTGCATTTATTACAAGTAAACAACAAGGGTTTGGCATATCACCCTAAATTCTGCTCTTTCCCATAACTACGTCACGATGCGAACGGTTACTGCTTTAGTAAGCTGTGGTAATGCAGGTAATCCTAAACAGTCGTAGGTAATCCTGGAAAGAGTCCTAGTTTTAAGTATCATTACGAGGTAGTAATAAATTAATATTGACAATGTACTATCCGACATGCGGAAGATCAGAGAACACAGTCGGTGCTTCCCTGTAAGTCTGGCGTTCTGGCGTCTGGAAGATGGCGTTGTAGTAACCTATTTATATTGTATTTTACTTGTGCCGAACCATAGCTTTAATAATGTTAGCTCTTTTAGCCGACTTGAAGAGTTTCAAAGTTGGTTGAGTAACAATCACTGCATGCGCGACGGTTGTTGGGTTTATTGCGCTTGGTATCAGAACTGAGAAATTGGCAATTCAGCGTCCCCCATTGAAAAAAGACATTTACTTCCATAACAGAACAAATCAGCAGGGGTTCAAAGGGAGGGGAAGCGGCGATGGGGATATTCAGATCACACAATAGGGGAACCCGGTGTGGGGGGGGAGGCAGGTGGTGCGGGATGGGAAAGGGGTTAACCAGTGGGGGGGGGGGGGATTTGACCATAGAAAGACAGAATGTAAGTGTGCAGGCTGCAGGGTAGTCCGGAGGTGAAGGCAAGGAGCAGTCGGTACCCTTTTTATTACATACTGCCCACTATGGTATTTCGCTCAGGTATGCGGGAACTGGTTAGACCGGCATATGTTATGCCGGGGGTACAGCTAGTATTAATATATAAATGGGGGGATTATGTTCATTTATAGCACGGTAGCAATGAAAAAGGGGGCGAGCGTGTTCATTCTTTGTATGGCAACAAGAGTGAACGTCCGACAGGTAATGTCGCTTAATAGTAACAATCAATTACAATCGAAATGTTACGACGTGCACTGCTGACGGAAAACTCTGGGCTCCAACAGAACAACAGAAACAAACGCCAGTGTGATAACATCACGTCCTACTAGACCGACGTATGTTAGCGCGGGTTTACGCAACGACAATTTTCTCGCTGACTAGCTTTTACTTGGTTAATGCTAAATCTGCTGGCAGCTTCTCGCCTTTACCGAAGAATGCGGCTTTCAAGCTTTCTATACGTAGTAACCATGGCAACAACGCGGACGCAAAACTCCTCCTCTAGCCTCGCGACACGACGCACGACTGACTGAAAGAACTGAAAACGTTGTGAGATCAGAGCATTGCACTTAAATAGTTTAGTAAATACGTGGATACATGAAAGTGTACAGCCTTCAGTGGCATTCACATCATTCAGATATTTATCTGCATTTTATTATATATTAACGTTTTACTTCAACTTTTACATTTTTACTTTTTTACTTGCATGTTACCTTCTTACCTCTGTTCCCTTTCTATGCGACTGGTGAGTGGTGATGTCATCGGGGAACTCATGGTCTCTGGCAGCTCTAACCTTGGTGGCAAGGCAGTCGTGCTCTTTTTTTCCACCCTTATTGCTCGCAATTTCCCTTCCCTTCACTGAATGTGTGGCGCACACTGCATCGTTTAACTTTTTTAACGCTTTTTCGTTTCAATGTAGAATGGTTGTCAGTGGCTCTAGTAGTCCGTTCCAGACCTGTTGCATAATTTGCAACTATCGTTTATTTATTTAATTATTTATACGGAAATAACATTTGCTCATGTATGAACTCATAGTTGGGGTCCCCGAATAATTGCGCTGGGCTCCCTTGTCTGTGGGGCTAAACTGAGGCCGAGCAAGACACATCTAAGTGTGCTACACAATTTTGTAGCACAGTGTGCTGTACAGCAACAGCGTGTGAAGTATGTAGCGAAGTGTGGAGTAGGTATACCAAGACTCCAGAGCATAGTGTTACAATCTCTTTATGGAAAAAAATTTTTCCAGTACAATGCACATTGTCTAAGATGCATGGTTGTAAGACAAAGCAACCGAGCTAATAGTCACAGTTTCACGTCCAAACGTGAAGACTTCATAAGCTCTGTTTAGATTTCAGATTCCTATCAACTCCAACCTCCAATCTTGGCGTGTAAATTTCTTTACGATTTTATCTCCGATTATTTCCGATTTTATTCCTCACCAAACCAAGCTCATAAAAAAAAGTTTTAAAAAATGTTTTACATTAATAAGTATCTCCCTTTTCTAGTTTTCATTAACATTTTCTTTCCCTTTTAACTCCTTTGCTCCCCCCCCCCTACCCTTTCCGCCACTCTGCCTAAGACAGAGCTAATTCCCCGCCCTCTTTTTTTTTACCTATTCATTTAAATGAATTGTTTTGGCTCAATTTTTAAAAATTAAACCTTAGCTTCCCTTACCCAATTCCGCTACTTATCGTCACCCACTTACATAATCCGTTACAATCATCGTGTGTACCACGTGAACGTTCCTGCACTACAGTGCGTTTTGTATTATTTAATCTTTTTAATCTTTAACAAACACAAATTATCGGAAATCCGAAATACTGTGTATCTTGTTTTCACTCGTCAAATGGCTGGTGCTTCAGGTTTTTAATTTTTTTATCAAACAACGTATGCTGCGTACCTTGAAAAACAATATTCACAAAGTACAACTTTTAAGTCCCTATGCTTTGCTGAAAACCACCATCAGTGAGCTCAATTCACTAAAAAGTTATTACACATATACTATCACTATTTTAAAAATCCTATAGAGGCTCCCTGAATAGCAAACACGCAGATATTTTCCTCACTCTCACTGGACTTCCACAAATCATAATAGTGTTTATTGGTATGAATTTCACGAGGGTAATTTTGGCGAGGTTCAAAAACGTGTTTTACAACCAATAAGAATATAACGGACAGCTCGTCACTGACTCAAAAAAGGCACTTTATAAAAGGAATTTTACGCATACTGACAGATGAAAAATTCGTGAACAGAGATTTGACTTGTCGGGATTTTTTTTTTTGTCGTTTTTTTTTTCTTCAACAATGGAAGGTCATTCCAACATTTAACAGCATTTCATCTGAGATCTGAATCCCGCTTTCTGAGTTATTGGCTCGGAGGCAACAATGGTCTAACAATGTTTTTTTGAAAACTGCGGGCCAATAACTACTCAGTTATTGGCCCGCACTTTTTAAATCATTGAAGTATCAAAGAAACATTAAGAAATATCGTTGTAGCTATAGTGCTACTGATCCACTTGACTGTGGTTTCGAATTTTTATTTGTATTTATACGTTACAAAAATTAAACAGGACGGAAAGCCAATCGGCTCAGAAGGGTTAAATAAAAACAGATGCAAACCTATTTTGTATTTATATGTCTTATATAACTTATATGCCCTCAACCTTGGGCCATTCGGAAACAATCCCCCGCGGATGCTGCGCGCCCTTCTGCATTGTTTCCGAATGGCCCGCGGTTTTCGGGCATTAACCTTTACTTAGTTAGCTAAGTTTCAGCAAAATGAACATTTCATTGTTACGTGTATTGTGATAAGGTTTTCATTTAAAGAATGTAAACGTACTAAATTGTTGTAACTGTAAGGATGGAGCCTTCACCTTAAGTTGTATTGCGGAGACGTATGTACGTACAAATTGTGTTTTGACAAATTTCACTGACTCCAAGTATGTCCAAGTTTAGAAAAAGCTGTGTCGAGCGTGCCGAAAATTTAGATCTTGTGCAAAGTAAATCTCTGATTTCTTCTGTAAGTTACGATTTTTTAGAGTTTTAAACTGTTTATCCTTGTGTTTCGTAAGCGATGGCATTCTCAGGAAATTTGTTAATTGTATTTTTTTCTTACAGTTTCTTATCGAGTCGGCTACGTTTGTTACCTGAGTTTTATCTACTTACCTTTGTTCCACTGCATTTCCGTCAGTAGCCTATTTCGATTATGTCTTGGGCTCTGCTACGTTTTGATATTAATGCCATTTAGAGTCATGGAATCCAGTACGAAATGTCATTATCTGGATTTAGAACTTGTGAGTATTTCTCTAATTTATGAGTACTTCTCTAATTTATTATTATTAACACTTAAAGATTTATAATAATAATAATAATAATAATAATAATAATAATAATAATAATAATAATATCTTTTGGTGGAGCAAGGTTAACAGCAGGGCGCAAGCCGCTCACGCCGCATCCAAAAGAGAGAATAAAATTAAGTAAAAACTGGTTAATAGGTCCGCCTTAGAAAATGGTCAAGTGATAATTTGCGAATGATCCTCAAAAAGGCACTGACCGAGGTAGCAGATACAGCACGCTCCGGAAGCGAGTTCCAGATCTTGACTACGCGGAGAGCAAAAAAATGCCTCCGGCAGTCTGTTCGCGATTCTGAGACCTGCATTTTTTCTTCTGAGTAGCTGAAGAAAAATCGAAAAAGGGAAGGTCGATTGGCAACTCTCCACGTACAATTCGAAAAGTCAGTGCAAGGTCGAGTGGCTGAAGTCCCAATCTAGATAGACGTTCAGCAGGAGGGTGATCTCTAAGGTTAGCTAAACGTTTTGTGAACTGACGTTGAACAGCCTTCAGGCAGTCAATTTCGTGTAGGAGATGCGGTGACCATACAGGGCTTACGTATTCGAGCAGAGGACGAACGTAAACGTTAAACACCCAAACTAAGGTAGAAACCTGAGACTTCACGAAACCCCGCCTAACCAAGGCCAGACGAAATTTGGTCATTTCGTAATTATTAAGCCTATTGTTCCCATCCCTATGCCAACATAGCTTGGTGATGGCGAAGCTGATATCGTGCTTCAGAAAAAGAGCTAAATTTAAATGCAGTAAATTGGAAACGGAGAGCATGAAATGAAGATAATTTTTTGGCTTTATTAATTTCAGGCTGAAGGAGCCAAACTTCATGTGACATCACTAGCCCTTTCCCATTTACGATTCCAGCATGAGACAGTACTGGCTGTTTGTTGACATGATACAACAAACATGCGTATTTTTAGTAACTTTATCGATTAGATTTAGGTAAATTAATGCATTAAAGGTCCTGGTGGGTTGGTAAATTAAGGCACTTTCCCACCAAATATTGTCATGTGACATCACCGGCCCTTTCCCATTTACGATGCCAGACAGTACAGGCTGTTTGTTGAGATGATACAACAAACATTGCATATTTTCAGTGACATTGTCGATTAGATTTAGGAAAATTAATACACTCAAGGTCCTGGTGAGTTGGTAAATTAAGGCACTTTCCCACCAAATATTGTCATGTGACATCACTGGCCCTTTCCCATTTACGATGCCAGCATAAGACAGTTCTGGCTGTTTGTTTGTTGACATATTGTTCAGTGACATTGTCGATTAGATTTGGCTAAATTTATGCACTCTAAACAACTTACACATTCGGAGCAGTCCGGTTTACATTTAATTTATTATGGATTCATTTGTTGGTTCTGTTTAAAGTCGATTCATCTAAACAAGTGATCCATTTGGTTTTTTAATCGATTGTTTGAAAATGTTTGAATATGAAAATGGAAATTTCTTAATGCAGAAGATCTTATGGCGAACTGTGGGTGGAGTATATCCAAACAGAAATTTCTTAATGCAAAAGTCGTCCTTTCAGCGAACCGTGAGTTAATACAGTTCTTAATACATTCAGAGAAAGTTCTTAATACAGAAGATCTCATTATAGAGAACTGTGATTAAACTCCATTCAGACAGAAACTTCTTAATACAGATGAGCTCCTTATAACGATCTGAGAGTGAAGTACATTCATATGGAAAGTTCTGATTACGAATGATCTTATAGTGAATGCTGAGTGAAGTGCATTCAAACAGAAATTCTCCACACAGAGCGTTTAGACTTAGCTAAAAGAAGTTGACAAGTCACTTCACTATAAGAAATGAACATATTTATCGGCCTAGCAACAGTCTTCACAGTTCAAGAAAGATGACGAACATACGTTCACGCATCCACTGATTACTAACTCCTTTCCTAAAAAACCAAAGTGTTATGACACCTTTGATGGAAGCATGGTTTATGATCGCCCGGTGATCTCTCAGATTAGTTTAGGAAATTGCTTAACGTTTAGTAAATTGTTTCCTTATCAGGGTTGGTTTTTTTTAGCATAGCTTGATCTGTACAATACGTATCTGTTCTTCCATAATCTTTCCATATACGTAGCTTCTTTATACGAAAGGATTTTCACCGTACGAACCAAAAGAAACCAACTAAATAATGAAAAAATATCACTATAGCGATAAGTTCCTTAATCGGAAATTGGTTAGGCCTATACCGAGTTTCTATGCAAGGTTTGATTTCTAATACATCCTTGATTGGGAAATTCCATTTTATTGCCTGACATGTTTTGTTTTTTTTGTTTTTTGTTCTGTATTATATAAATATTTAATATTTTCCTTCCAGCATGACATTATCAGGCAACTGACCGAGATAATCGTTATTTTAGCGTCTGGAGGTTTTCTTATTATCAAGTTTGGTATGCGAATATGGCAAATTATTAGAGTAAATTTGTACACTGAACTGGAAAATTCAAATTCAAAAGAGCCTTATCAGGTAAGAAGTTAATATCTGTAAAAAATATAATACCTTCCACTTTCAAATGTAAATTTAAAAGCAGAAAGTATATGTAAACACAGAGATTCGAATCGGTAATTTCCCGACCTTGGTAGTTGTTCAGTTTGTCCAGAATTGGCCAGAATACATCCTGTAGTTGCTGGAGGAGCCAAATAGTCTCACACACTCTATTAGAGTCAGCTAGCCTCTCTCATAGTAATATTACATCACTCAGGGGTCTATGTTACATCCATGTCCAATATAACACTCTCTCTCTTGTCTGGCATGTTGCTATGCAACTAGGTAGGTATGACCTTTTTTCGACCGTGATTACTTCTGTTTTACCTTTTAGGGAATTTATTGTAAAGTTAGATCTGGTGTTTTTTTAATTTTTTGATTTAGCTTCTTTGATAAAGATCCCCATGTAGATGGAAAATTTTTAATAAAAACGTTTGTGCGACTGAAGTCTTTGAGCTCCTTTTCAGTTGAGTGCACTGGTTTAATTAACGCAAACCCTGACCAAACCTCACTAGATTTAACTTTTTTTTTAACTTTGGCAAAAAAAAGCATGCTAAAAGCACTAAAAAAGGGTTACATTTCGTTTTATTCAATGGATTAAATCTAGTGAACTGCGGTCAGATTTTGCATCAGTTTTATCACGATTGCACTTACTGGCCTCCATTTTACCATGTTGTCCTATCTGCTTTGCTCACTTTGCTAAGATTCACATATATCCTTACAAAGATCGCTTTATGTCGGTGGACTAAGATATTTATTTACTTATTTAGTCATTTACTTAGTTATTTTCGTACGTGTCTGAGGCGTGTGGAATTCCTTCAGTGGAATAGGATAATGCGTACTTTTGTGTTATATACCTCTACATTGTATAATTTGTGTTTCAGGAAACGATGAAATGATCAAAAACAAAGTTGTTCTGCATAATTATATTCTTAAGGTGGCAGTTAAGGAATATTGTTTCTAAAATTCTGAAGGCTTGGCTTAAAGTGAACCTGGGGTAAATTCTCTGCAAAATTCGATAAAACTGATAACTTAACCAAGTCAGAACATGAAACAATTAAAATTAACGTCATAAAATTATTATTACCTTTATCTAAAAAGGTACTTTTCCAATGAAAGGTTTATGGCTTTAATTGACGAGGAAATTTCATTTGGTTTCATAAGTTATGTTTTCGGGCTAGCCTATTTAGGTACAATTCCTTAATGCCAAAAAAATTTTAGAGGTTGAATTTACAATAAACTTTACTTTGACCTAATGGATGTTTTAATTTTAGGTGCGATACATGAAGAACCTTTTACGGAAGCAGTCACTGTAAGTATAAATAATAAAAATCTCGTGATAGCCAATGACTTCAGAATTTTCTATTAAACTTAATGTTTGTTTTTGTTTTTTTAGTACTTCCAGCAAAATTCCGCTAAAGATGAAAACGTTCACCTATCGAATGAAAAAATATTTATACAAGAATATACCAGGTGTGGCTTACTAAAAATAATAAATATTTAAATACAATACAGTGCATAACTAAAAATTGTTTTAATGAATCTATTGAAAGCTTTTAACATAACTGAAAGTAGGATTACAGAAAATGTGTGAAGACACAAGATCTTTTTACTAAACTAAGTGGCTATAACATCAAACCAGTACTGGCAAATATGATGTACCACAGGGGTTTGTTTTAAGTCCCCTTCTATTTACTGAGCGCTTAAATGATGATGTAAAGTGGTGTAAAAATTGTTTTTTTTTACTTATCATATCCTGCTAGTGTTTTTAAGTGGATGACTTTGACTGCTGGAGGGGCAGCGAGATAACGTGGCACGCTAGTCTCGCATAAATGGAGTTAGCTTACTCATATCTAAGAGAAAGGACTTTTTCAGCACTTAATAGGCCTACGTCAATCAAGCCACACATTTCTCGTCCAAATAGTTTGAAGTTTTCATCTCGCTGTCCATTATAATTTCGATCTCAAATTAATTATATGGAAAATGTTTTAATTTATAATGTTCCATGCTACAGCTCCGCCTCTTGTACCATCAATTTGCATAGTGCATTGCGTGTGAAGGATAGCACATACACTTTAAATCTTACATTGTGCCCGTAATTTTCGCCGGACATTGATGACATTTTGATTAGTTGACATTTTGTACCACATTTCATGAAAATCTGTTTAGTTATCAAGTTATTTCAAGCGTATGGACATTGCTTGATGACGGAGCGCAAAATACTCTGAAAACTCACAATTTGTGTGCTTTTCTGCCCCCGTTTTGCTTTGATATGTACACATTACACACAACAGTCAGCAGTTCTCTGATTTCTGAAGTCGTATGCAATATTGAATCCACCGTCCACGATGCACTTGCAAGGAATAACATTTTTTCTAATGGTTCTTACAGGTTTCCGCTATTCCATTTCGATCCTAATAAGCGTTGCCCTTGGTGTTCTACTGTTTGTTATTGTAAGTTATTGTTATTATTATCTTTTTTATATATAATTATTAATTGACTTTCGTCCATGAGCATGCTCTACAGAGTTTCGAATCTAGTGCAGGTCATAAAGCTAGCTGCAAGGCGTACGATGTAAAAAAAAAAAAAAAAAAAAAAAAAACTTTGGCGTCTTTAGCCAAGCCAGGGCTCTCTATAGTACTAGCCGGATCTAGAATGAAAAATAGCATTACGAGACTGGGTTGGTAATATGGCGGCCGAAAGTGCTGCTGATGCGATTGATTTTTCTAAGGAAAATTGGAAATTAGCCAACAGCGAAAATCATACACTAGAAATAACGTAGTTCAGTAAACCACTTTTATGCACTTACGTTTCGTCGGAGTGGCATGACCCGGAATCGAACCAGCTACCCAGTTCGCCCCCAGATCACTTGCATTGCACCTTAATCGCTATGGCCACATCCTCCACTGATATAAAGATAACTCACTGAACCCGTTATTAAGGTCACAACCGTAACCAGGGCTCCATTCGACCGAAATTCACTCGGCCATAGACAATGGAGAGGGAAGACAAATTTTTATTTTTTGATTTATCTAGTTGCCGCATTATGTCAACAGAGGGCGACACCCTCCGTACAAAGTGCCAACGAACGTGTTGCTTTACCTTTACCATTACAATTCTTTCACTTCCCCAATAGGCTCGGTATTAAAGGTTCACCACCCTTCCGTGTCCTCCATTTAAATGTGGTGAAATTTTATTTTATTATTACTATGAACGCTTTTTTATTGTAACTGATTTATCTAAAAATGAGGTCACCTCAATTATCTGATCTTGCAGTTATCTCATATCAGATTCTAGTTATATAATTTACCTGAAATATGGCCAAGAAAAAAAAGTGTTGTTGTTGTTGTTGTTTTTGTTATTGTTGTGGCTGGAGCTCTTTCCCTTTTGACTAGACTAGAACCAGTATCAGGCTCGAACCTTCTCAGATCAGTATACCTTAGATTTTTAAATCGTAGCCAGTTTATTGAAACTAAAATTCGATTATTGACTAGACTAGAACCAGTATCAGGCTAAAACCTCCTCAGATCTATATGCCTTAGATCTTTTAAATCGTAGCCAGTGTATTGAAACTAAAATTCGATCGTTGGCTAGACTAGAACCAGTATCAGGCTTAAACCTCCTCAAATCTGTATGCCTTAGGTCTTTTAAATCACAGCCAGTGTATTGAAACTAAAATTCTACCGTTGACTTGAGTAAAACCAGCACCTGGCTCGAACGTTATCAGATCTGCAGGCTGAAATCTTTTAAATTGTACCCAGTGAATTGAACCTAAAATTCGACCGTTGAATCGACGAGAACCAGTGTCAGGCTCGAACCTCCTCAGATCTGTATGGCTGTGATATTTTAAATTGTACCCAGTGTATTGAAACTAAAATTCGACCGTTGACTAGACTAGAACCAGCTTCAGACTCGAACTTCTTCAGATCTGTAGTCCATCCGAATATCTAACATAGATATCTTGTCACAAAATCTAAACTGATTCAAAATTTATTATAAGTTGAATGCATTTTTGTACATTTGAACATTTCCTCTGAGATGCTAAGGAGGAAGCACCAGAAAATCATGTAAGTAAAAGGCTTTTAATTAGCGGCTGATTTTGCCATTTCGGCCCTTATCTACAGCAACAAAAAACCCGGAATCTGCAGCAAAGCGATATTGTAAACCAAACATGGCAGATCAATATAAAGTAAAAACGTAAACTAACTACATTATTGGACCCTCAATATCCAACATGACAGCTAGCTGTTTACATTTACACTCATTCAAGAGAGGGTTAGCTATTAGGTGCGATCTGCCTGGCATCCTGTTTGCTACATTAATACTTATTTTTTTCCAGTAAAATCCATCCAATTTCTCATGACTGGAAAATTTTTAATTTATTGCTCCTATTTATTGCTTCAATTTCGAACACCCACCAGATTTATACACTGGCAAAAATTTCCGTAAAAATACATTTCAAATAACTGGTCTTTTTTTCCAGTTCTTTTCATTGTAAAAGTGTAGGTGCGGTTCTAAGCTGTAGTATCAGCTTTGGCACTGAAATGTCGTATGTCCACTACCATTACATATGAAACACATGTTCGCATCGCTAATCATTAAGCTGTAAGTTATCTGTAAGAAAGTAAGCTATAGGCTTTTGTGCAAGGCATCTGAAGATTATGATTGACAGAACTTTAAACATATTAACTTCTTTTCATTGTTAATTGACGGAAATTTGTAACATTGTCCAACATCAAGGTCGACCACATCCAAAAACATAAGAAATTGTTGTTGAAACTCGAGGCATATGCTACTGAAATATTTTCCAATAGAGCGACCAACAAAACAAAGAATTTTTCCGTAATGAAAAGTTGGACTTGTTCTGAAAAATTCAAGGGCAATTACATCCATTTTGACGTACATGCTTTACTTTTGGATCACTTACACAATAACTAAACACAAGAACTGCGGTAAGAATAGATTATGTACGTCTGATACAACAATTTAATTATTGCATCACCAAAACACGATACAGAGACCGCCATTGTTTTGCTGGAACACGCAGAAATTAATGCCGACAGATGTCACTTTTCGGTTTCGACTCGCAGCCGATTGAGATAGCTCTATGTCTGTGAGAGCTGAAGCTTCCGACGGCCTTAGCTGGCTACTACAACTGTCGGCCAGCTAAGGCCGTCAGACGCTCGAGCTCTCACAGCCAATAGAGCTATATCGGAGTCGAAATCGAAGAGTGACATCAGTCGGCATTAATTTCTGCGCGTTCCAGCAAAACAATGGCGGTCTCCATGTCGTGTTTTGGTGGTGCAATAATTAAATTGTAGTATCGGATGTACGTAACGTAATCTTACCGCAATTCTTGTGTTTAGTTATTGTGTAAATGATCCAAAAGTAAAGCATGCATGTCAAAATGGATGTAATTGCCCTTTAAGATTTAAAACATTTACGATGATATCAGAACGCACCTCAACGGCTGATACTATCACGAATGAACATAACCAATTATGACACACGAAGAATTTATTTACGTTTTAACTTTACACTGATCTACCATTTGGGTTTAGGTAGGTTTTACACTCTTAGACTGAAGGTGCGTGTTTACAGTGCAGTTTCCATGTGTAATGTTGTTTTTTGTGGCGAGAATTTATATGGTTGAGGAGGAGAATTTGTAAGTCTAAAAAGTCCATACTGAAACGCGTTAGATTCATTCCTATTAGTTCTGTCCGAGTTTTCAGATGGCGCCACGTGTTCCATCTGGTAGTCTTAGCTCATTTTTTCAGCCCAAATATAAAGTAAACTAAATGAAAACAAAGCTAAACTAAATAATAACTAAATGCAAGCTAATTTCGTTTAATTTAGTTTAATTTTAGGCTGAAACCTAAGTAGAAATTTCCACGAAAAACACATAGCGCCCTCTATAAACTTAGACGGAACTAATAGGAATGAATCTAAGACGTATCAGTAGGGGTCTCAGTCACTAATTCTCCACACAAATTCCCTATAAATTCTTGGTTGTAGGTAAAAGCCAGACCGACAAGGGCAGTTCCTAATTAAAGTCTTTTCTTCATATGTTTTGTTGGTTCGTCTTCCTTGGCTCCTCACAGGAAATTTTAAAATTTAACCAAGTCCTGACAACATTCTATATTCTGCATTTTTGTGGTAGAAAATTTTCTCGAGTGGGTCTCTATTCCTGTCATACGTTGCGGAACAATCTTATCCAACACTCCTTGTATCTATGGAAGGAATTCTTTATGTTCTCCTGGTTTTTTGTTACCAACCGTCTGTTTTTTTTAACTTTTTTTGATTTTCTGAAATTAAATTAAATTATCTGGTAGTGGGGAGGGGGACGCCTCCCCGGGGATACCTGGGTTCATGGCCGGGCCAATCTGACACTGATGACAATGAATCTAACAAACTGCAGATTCATTTCTTAAATTTACATTGATCAGTTGTGAACATTTTAAAGAAGATTGTAAGAAACTGAATACTTTTTACATTTGTGGATTTTCTATGACCAAATGGAAAAAAAAAGATGCTTTAAAAAAATCATAGAAAATCATAGAAAATCCCCAAATGTAAAAAGTATTCATTTCTTACAATCTTCTTTAAAATGTTCACAACTGATCAATGTAAAAGAAATTAATCTGCAGTTTGTTAGATTCATTGTCATCAGTGTCAGATTGGCCCGGCCATGAACCCAGGTATCCCCGGGGAGGCGTCCCCCACCACCAGAGGTCCTTGTAACAAAAAAAGGAAAACCATTTTTGTGAAAAATTTAAAATGAATTCGTATGAAAATTGTAGCACCTAAGCTGCAGAAGAACGTTCCAAATTCAGACTGAGCTTTTAAAAATAAGATATACCTTTCAGGGCTCAGCCCCAAACACTTCCCACTATCCCACCAACTACAGGAGGCCGTTGTCAAAAGGAAGAGCCGCAAGCTAGTGTATTTTAAAGAAATTTGCTCGAATTTCAAACGTTATCAAAAAACTTACAAACGCAATTTTCATACACAGGAATTCATTTCAAAGTTTGAAAAATCTGAAATGAATTCCTATGCATGAAAATTGCTTTTGTAATTTGTTTGATAACGTTTGAAATTCAAGCAAATTTCTCTAAAATACACTAACTTGCGGCTCTTCCCACGGTCCCCCTCCTACCCTCGTGGGACCCCGAGGCCCCTGCACTACATTCCCGGGTAAGCTTGACCCTCCCAATCCGAACCTGTTGGTCATTCTAAGATCAATTATGAATTTCAGACAGCTTCGAGTGTTGTGGGTAAAGCCTTGGAGTCTTATATCTACTGGGATCAATACATCGACGAAAACCGGGCTAATCTCAACAATAGCACAATGCCTAATGGTAAGTTTTCAATACCGATTTTTTTCATCACAACTCAAACAGTCCCAACATTTTTTAGTAATAGTTTTTACTGATTAGTGATGTGGAAATGCCATAAGTTAAAATGTTGCTACGACAAAATACCACAGTGAGAATGCAGTCACAACAACCACCTCCCTAGAATAATGCCACCCATCGAAATGCACGACAGTTTATTGCAGTAATTTGTTCTTGGAACGAATATTTCTTTAAAAAGAAAACACGCCCAAAAGTAGCAATATTTTGCTTAAAAACAGATCACTTTTTGAAAAACCGAATGGTGTGACCCACTGTTCGTAGAAAACTTTAAATATCTTGCCAATAGTAGTGACATTCACAAAGTCGTTGCATATGCTCCTGAAGGAAAACTTTTTTTTTTAATCTTTATTTTCGTTGGGTGTTGGCGATCTTCACCTTGAAGAATGAGTTCGTTTTCTCGAGACTGGTCCTTCTGCAGTCCTCCAACGAATCTCCAGAAAGAAAGATGTTGGTTACCAAAAAGCGTTTCGAAACGCAAATTTAGTGTAAATTAATTTGACAGCATTACGGCATATCATTCGGTTTTAAAATTATAATTTATTTTTAAGTAGAAAATTATAATTTTAATGCATTCATAAAGACAAATACCCATTTCGGGAACAAATTATTATATTACACAAACTTTAAAAAAAAGATGGCATTTTGACAGGTGATGTTTTTACAGGGAGGGGATGTCGTTTTTTTCACGGTTGCCTTTTCACAGTGGCATTTCGTCACGGAGGCATTTTGACTGCTTCGTTCATTCAATGCTATAATGTGTATCTGGCTCTACGGCTAAGGCTGGCTGCGAGTCAAAAGCTAACGCTAAAGATAAAATATGCGTAGTGATATTTTTTTCATGAATATTAGCTCTCTGGAAAAATGATTTCTTCCTGACATCAAGTTATTGAATGACTTATAGAGGAAATACAACAATTTATCAGGTCCCTCATGTAGCTTTTTGACGAGCACCCAGCATTAGCCATGGCACCAGAAGGAGAGAGGGTTAATTTTGCTAGGTAAATCCTATCGGAAATCCTAGGTTCTTTTACATGCCCTAATCGACATGAGCACGAGACATCACAGGGCCCTTCTCTGCCCGAAAATGCCAGGGGTGGCTGAGGCCGGATTCGAACCCGGGTCCCTCACTGTGGGATATATCAGATTCCTGTTGCTATGTTATTCTTATCAGATTCTTTGATGGAAATGTAATTCTTTGTTCTTTCTGCACTTTGGGCTGCTCTTTTCTACATACTTCTTTCCAGTGCTTTCGTTTTCCTAAAATTTTCATTTTTCATTTTCATTTTCATTGCCATTTTCATTTTCGCTGATGTGACTGTCAGTATTGGCTCCAGTGTGGAAGTGGTTAATTCTTTATCGAATTCCTACTGTTGCTTTCAGTAATTCTTAATGGGTTCCTCTCAGTGAGTATGTGTAATTCATTGTCAGGTGTATGCTCTGCATGTTGGCAATAATTGGATCCTTCACTACGAATGTAACTAATTCGATGACAGATCCCAACGGTGAATGCTAGTAATTCTTGTCCGTCCCATGCATTGAACGTCTACAATTCTTATCAGGTCCCATACTGTGAATATGAGTAATTCCGTATCAGTTCCCTAATGTGAACATCAGTATTTCTTTCTAGCTCCCATATTGTGAATATGAGTAATTCCATATCAGGTCCCTAATATGAACATCAGTATTTCTTTCTAGCTCCCGTACTGTGAATTTGAGTAATTCCTTATTCGTCCCATGATGTGATTGTCAGTATATATCAGCTCCCTCACTTTGTAAATGAGTAATTCCTTACCACATCCCATTTGTGAATATTTTTATCGGGTCCCGTGATGTGGTTATCAGTAATTCCGTAGTAGGTCTTTACTGTAAAAGTCAGTAATTCTTTATGGGTAACGTGCCGTAAAAAGCTGTAATTCCTTATCAGGTCCCTACTGTGAGGTTCAGTAATTCTTATTAGGTCACTCATTGCTAATATGAGTAATTCCTTATCAGTTCCTGGGGTGAATGTCGTTAAATATTATCAGCTTTTTTCACTGTTGAAATTGTTAATTCCTTATCTCGTCTCAACTATGAATATCAGTAATTTTTATCGGATCGCTCGGTGTGAAAATATATAATTCCTTGTGTGGTACTTACTGTGAAGGTCAGTAATTTTTACTGGGTCTCCCACTGTGAATGTGAGTAATTCCTTACCAGTTCCGTACTGTGAATATCAGTAATAGCCACTGCCTCATTATGAGAATGAGTAATTCCTCATCATATGCTATTGTGTATATCAGTAACTGTTATCGGAATCCGAATAATTTACGAGCTAAGGAAATGAACGAGTCCTAACTGTTTCTACGTAAACTGCCATTACAGAGCCTAATTATAAATGAGAGGGTGAGGTTAAGAATTCGAAGGCCTCACACCCTGAAGGGTCGACTGTTGGGTTCTGCAAACTACCGAGACAGTTTTCAGGAAACAAAACAATATCTTTAAATAACGTGCTTGATACAACTTTGTATTAGCATCACGCTTAATCTTGCTTGTGGATGGATTAGGACTGGTTAGATCTAGGTCACTATCTGATCATTTTCACATCTCTACGGTTCATTCATTATTAATGAAAACATTAATCCATACGTACAGTAGTGTACAGCACGATAAAACATACAAAAATTGCAACTTAGGTCGAGAAATGAAAAAGACGCTTGGCTAATGTCATCAGATGGGAGGGACTCCAACAACACTCCCGTGTATGTATTACGAGAAATTAAATTTGATGTTAAAACGATCTTATCAGCCACCTTTCATCAAGTACATGTAATTCCTTATCGGCTCCGTTGCTATGAATGAAAAGAGCCCTTTTAACATACCTCTCTTTATGAATAGGTGTTTGTGTCACGTTTTTAATTGTGCATGTGAGGAATGCTTATCGGATGCCAAGTAGTGAACATTATTTATACTTACGAAATCTCTGGCTATGACTTTGACAATGCTTACCAGTTCTTGCACTGTGAATTAGAGTTGAGATTTTCAAGTACCTTAACAACATTGGTTCATCCTAATTATTTGTACTGATTTTTTTTATTTGCAGTTGTGCTTGAAATAGCAAAGTTCTTGGCCAGCATTATTTCAAATGATGATTCAGACGATCCAGTTGACATTATGATGAACACTGCAACTTTTTTACAAACAGAACTACACTGTGTTTTAGGTAGGGTATGCACTGTTAAGCAATTTCACTTTGTTTTAATTGTGCTGCACAACTTTGTTTTTGATAAACCAAACATTGTATACAAGGTTATCCAATACATACGCAGTGAGGATTCTGTGCACTGACAGTACACAGCACTGACAGTACACAGCACTACACAAAGCACTATCAGTGTGCAACCACAGACCACAAAATATCCATTCCAGCAACCACAACCCACGAATTAGTATTTTCTTCAACCACAACCACAAATTATTGCATATCTCAACCAGAGCCTACAAAATTTTCTTTCCAGCAACCACAACCCACGAAATAGTATTTCCTTCAACCACAACCCACAAATTATTGTTTCTCAACAACAACCCACAAAATATCTA
>JAHWFP010160374.1:146917-162033 GCA_023313725.1 Lithobius niger | reverse complement strand
ACCAAAACACACAAATTCACACTGCCGTCAAAACAACCCACAAATTAGTACTTTCCTTGTCCACAACGCCCAATGAGCACTTCCTTCAACCAAAACCCACACAATTGCCCTTCCTTCAATTGCAATCTACAAATTAGCTCTTCCCTCAGCCACAGCCAGCCAGGACCAAATTAGTCCTTCATGAAGTTAGGCCGACAAATACCTTTCTTGCTACCACAACCAACAAAGTATCCCTTCGGAAAAGACAGAAACTTTTTTTTAATTAGCCAAAGATTACGCAATTTTTCATTTACATCCCAATGAATTTTTTGCCTACGTGAAGTAAGTCTGAAGCTTTTGCAGTCAATAGAAACAATTAGGTACTCCCCAAAATCAGTACTCAATGTTGGCCAGCACAGTTGTGCAGCACAATTAAAACAAAGTCATACCTTAAGATTAAAATAAAAAAGGCAAATTTTATTTTTTTGTAGTCAGTTTCATTTTCTCTGCATCCTTGGCTGCTTTTCAAGTGTGTTCAACGATTGTCTACATGTTGAGAGGATACCGCAATAACGTTCTGTCCATGTATCGTCAGGAGTTGGACGATAATGTTATGGAAGAAGTTAATAATGTATCGCTAATGGTAACTATTACATAACTACTCCTTGTCAATGCCTCATCCTATCCACCCACCTGGTGCAGCACCTACGTGTCATAAACTCGTACACCCTCCTCACAATAATATCCTCCTCCAGCCCACTCATCCTCCTATCAAATTCGCTGCAAACATCACCCCCGGCACAGCCACCCCCTTCAAAGAATTCTAGCAATCTTGTACCGATTGTAACCCCACATCGGCACCTTCTTCATAATCCCCTTAATCCTTCCCGCTCTTCCTCTCACCTTCCTCCTCATCAATTCCAGATAGTCCGGTTTAGCACAAAGTCTCACCCCCAGATAATCGTACTCCTTCACTCTTACATAAATTGAATACCCTCCGCCATACTATACTACAGTACATTCATTTTATTTTTCAAGGTGAGTGCCATTCAGTTTGGTGGATATCAAGTGGCTCATATGATATGGGGTGAGTACACAAAATTATCAGTAACAGCTAAGAGACTATTAGAATAGAATTTCTGCTGAGGTTATTGATTAACGAGCGTACTGTTCCCCATATTTCAGGTTTTTATCTACAACTTATCATGTTTTTCGTACTATTTTTTCTATTTGTGGAATTCATTATATTTCCAGTATTATTTAACTATTGGGGAGTTATTTTAGCACTCATCTACTGGGCAACGTAAGTACAACATTTTAAACTCCTTCTGTTTGGCAAGTAAATTATTAAAATATCAAGAAAAGGATTCCTTTAAATCCTAAATACTTAACTACATCACAACTAGTATGAAGGTCACTCACAAGAAGTTCAATGAAAATTAAGCACCACAAACAAAGAACAACAGAATGTTCAGCTGTCTGGCCTCCACTTTAAAATAACACGAGGTCAGTTGTGATTGTGACCTACGTACGCCATGTGAGTATATGTCATGGGAGAATAATAATAGTGAAATATTACTATTGCTATTACCAAAAATAAATTAGTCAGGAGACGGAAGGGGTCAAGACCCACTAATACCCATCGTTGAATTTAAGAATAAAACAAAGGCCGCGGAAGAGCGCAGGTGGGAGGCGGGAACTTCATATAGAAAGATGGGCATGTTCAGGCCTTTTTAGAAAGTTTGTGAGTCCAACCTAACTAGTGTATCAGGTCTCAGCCACCTTCAGTAAAGGCCGGATCAGCTTTGCCTTCCATGATGCTCCGCTAGAAGGCGCGACAGATACCGATGCGACAAGTTTGCCAAGTGGCGCCATCGGTTGACAGAATTTGGAACCCTCGTCGGTTAGTTTGAAATTTCGCCGCTTGGTGTAGAGATGGCAGCACCTAGCAAACTTGTGCTTCCTTCTATGTCAATGGTTGATTTTATGCGCCTAATTTGTCTTGATCTGATCCGGCCTTTACTGTAGGTGGCTGTGGTCAGGTACGGAGTTCCACACCCAAAATGACTAAAGCAGCAAAAAAAAACTACGCCTGGACTCAGTAAGAAAAGTCCGACAAGCAAGCTTAAGGGAGTCACCTCGAGAGGACAGAGATAGACTGACATCGAAGAACGGCAGGTCAATGGTAGACAAGGTAGTGAAAGACGATCCCAAAACCGTGCTTACTAGTACCCAAGGGATTAATGGGGAATTCTATGTCGTGTCAGCTAATGGTATGTGTCGCTATGTTTGTATGTTTAGGACTAAATATTTTCTGCAGTTTTCTCTCTGGTTTCCTCCACGCTTTGAACTATATTTGAATAGCTGTGTGTCGATGCACAGTTTCAAGCACTGCAAACAATAACAACCATTCCACACACAAGGGCAACTTTTGATTTATGTGGTTTCCTATAGAGCAGCGTCATGTGACGTCATATTGGCTACGAGACTCCATTTGGAGGTAATAGCTACAAGGTGCACTAGATTAAAATGTAACGGAAAAAACGGCACTTCTAGTCAAGACAGTGCTTTGAGAGCGGCTTTCTTAGGCTTAAAAGAACGTTGTTTTCTCCAACAACAAAAATAGCGCGTTATAGGGTTAAGAAATCCAGTCTAATAGCATTGGCTTCAATAAGACGATCTTCCTTTCTCCCTCCAGTGCTCTTTGCAGCTAACCCAGTTACTGGCTCCACCATAGAGTTATACTCAATAATACTACGCCGTGTCACTGCCCTATTGAGAACTATGCAGTTTGTGAATCGATAGTCGTGCCAATGGATGCACAGAGGACGAGCTATTGAAGAATAAATAGAACTCCATCCTGAACTCCATCCTGTAGGCTGAAATATATAGAGAACTGAGCCAAAAGCACATGCGAGCTAAAACAATGACTAACATTTCGGTATCCGGGGATAGCGAAACTGGGGATACCTTCATCGGATTAAAACAAAAAAGATTAAAAACATTAAAACCACCTTATATTGCCGTAAGTGGGTCACCCTCCATGGCACAGAGTTTGTGCTGCAGCACTAAAACTTTAAAAATAAAGCTTTAAAAATCGCGAATGGCCAGTAATGTATACAATGCACGCTATAAAGGCCCAAATGAATAAAAAAAAATGTCATACACAAATACCAATAGATGTATAGACTATATAGACTATCTAAAAACTAGCGGTTACTTACAGAGCAAGAGCAGTGTCAAGGAGGAAGGCAAAGTGACTAACGGAAGTGACGTGCAAGTTGGGTCTATCGAGAGAGGGGTAAAATGGAAGATTGCATAGGGTATTTGAAATAGTAAAACAACTTTGTAACTCCATCCTACGCTAAGGTAAACAGATTTATTTTGCCACTATAGAGCAGTGACATTTGCCGCCATATTGGCACCAGATTGGCACCAGTATGGGTTTGGAGGGCATAACTACAAGGTGCACTACATAAAAATGGAGGGAAAAACAACGGAAGAGCGGATTTCTTAGGCTTAAAATAACGTTGTTTTTTCCAACAACAAAAATCGCGCGTTTTAGGGTTAAGAAATCACTCTTCACAGCATCGGCTTCAGTATGACGCCCTTCTGTTTCTCTCTCCAGTGCCCCTTGCAGCTAACCCATTAAGGCTGCAGCATAGAGTTATATACAATAATACTACGTCGTGTCGGTGCTCTATAGGCTTATTACACAAACTTGTATTGGGCCATTATTGATGACAGTAAGGCATCATATAAGGTATATTGGCACACTACATGTAATGCAACATGGCAGCAGAATAATTACCCAATATTTAATGCATTTAAGTCCACCAACGTTAAACAGAATTTGAATTGACTTATGAGTATGGGATAGTTCTAGAATGAGGATATAAACCATTACAGCTACTAATCTATTTGTAAACTGAAACAGAACTAAAAGGTGAACGTTTAGAATTTACAATAGTTTTTTTCTTATTCCAGTCCATTTCTTTTCATTTTCTACGGAGCTCAACTTATTCAAGCCATTTTAGTTAAAAGGGTATTTTTGGTAGACCAAGGAAGGGTATTCGGTATCAATAACAGGTGAGTAAAAAAACTTAGTTTGTCACCATGATGCCAAGGTTTGTTCCACAGGTTTGTTCCACATTGAGGTTGGAATCGAGTCACCTACATGACGCTATGTTTTCTGCCACCTTGACAAAAGGACCGTATGTTACTTCAATTAGTAACAAAGTGTCACTTATTTCCTCTTTAAATGAAGATTAAATGTACATTTATAACTTTAAAAAACGGGGAACTGTGTCTGGATGCGCTATTACTAAGGGACTGTTTCTTTCTGCAGCAGAATACTCCTATTTATGTTGCAGCGATTCCCTGAAAACAATTTGTGGATAATCTTTAGCTATGGTTGATGTCCACTGCAAGATTTTTTGGCATTAAATTACACCCCCTGGTTGCCACCATTATAGTGTCCGAGGCCTATCTTGAGTTCACCCCGGAAAGGCACAGATTATCAATTGTATGTTTTTGGTAGCAGAGTGCCTTGTTGATATCCAAGATGGTTACAAAAACAATGGCGGCCGTCGATTAATGCCGCCCCCTCCAGGAAAACGTAGCCGCTCATAAAATACCTAAAGGACTCAAGATGAACCGCGTACACAATAGTAAGAGTGCTCCATTTTCGTGTCAACAAAACTGCCACCGAAAATTTTGCAGCCGTCACCGAGCATAGCTCCCAAAAAAACATAAAACCATAATTTATTTTAGAATCTGTTCATAGCTTACGTTATACTTTCGTTTTGTAGAAATAGTTTTGTAGAAACGCAGTTCCCTGTGATTCGATCCTGGAGGGAATCCCATGCTCCCCTTCTGCTCCACGATTTTACCCAAATAATATGAAAATTTTTTTATGCATTTTACCCAGTTTATATTAATATTACTGTACTGTATGAATAATACTTATGGCCTTTGTTGTGGGAGTCCTCTTTCTGTGTCTGCATTCATGTTAGCAAGAATTTATAGGGTTTGGGAGGAGAATTTGTAACTCTAAAAAGTCCCTATTGAAACACGTTAGATTCGTCCCCATTAGTTCAGGCCGAGTTTTCAGAGGGCGCCACGTGTTCTATCCGGTAATTTTTGTTCATTTTTCAGCCCAAATCTAAAGTAAACTAAATTACAGCTAAGCTAGGCTATATAATAATTAAATATACGCTAGTTTCGTTTACTTTAGTTTAATTTTAGGCTAAAAACTGAGTCGAAATTCTCACTTAAAACACGTAGCGCCCTCTATAAACTAAGACTGAACTAATGTGAATGTGTCGAAGACGTTTCAGTATGAGTCTTAGTCACAAATTCTCCTCCCCAACCCTATACATTTTTTATGTTAGTAGTACCATGAGACTCCTTGAGGATTGGGGACTTTCCGTCCTTGTAACCCCAGTCACTCTGGTATTTTTGCACCATTCTGTAATACGATTTAGTTTTCATAAGTACATAGTCCATATTGCTATGGAAATGATCAGAGAATTTCCCTAGCACTCCATAATTCACTTGTTAATAAAACAATTCTAAATGTTTATGTAGCAGTTTAATTACTTGTACGTTTTCATAGTCATGTATGATATTTATTTGTATTTATTTGCACAATTTGTGTTTGTCTGATGGCAAGTGTTGGTTGGCACGTACTGAAACCGTTGATGCGTTGATGCATTAAGATATCAGTTACAGTTACACTGCTTCCGGATAAAATGGAGTTAAAATAACTTCAAGTGACCATTCTCGTGTGTAGATGCCTGCTGACATGTAAGTACACTGCACATCTCATGCAGAGGCGTGTTTATCATGGTTTAAATGTGTTATACGAAGCAGGAGTAAGCGTCCTCTTGCAATGTTTTCGTTATGTCTCTCAGCTTGCCGATTATGGTCAACAGTAGTTTGCACCAGTGGAAACCAGAAATCATTTTAACAATCAGCGTCCCATCGACAAAATCAAAATGTACATAGCCTAAACCTCTCTCACATACTTGATTTAGCTTTTCATTCCTTAATAAGTGACTAATTAAGCCTTTTCAGCATGTTTAAGTACGCGAGTTTGGTTTTGCATGGCTCTAAGTAATTTTTATCCCCGATTACCATTTTTGCATGGTTGCTTATCGTGATAAGGGCACCCTAGGAAGACCATAGGAGTGCTCATCAGACCAGGATGACTGTGATTGGCTGATACGTCACTGAAATCCCTTTCCCACTGGCTAAAATAACACAAGTGAAGTTTTCCCAAATATTTCATTTCCATAAATTCGTCTGCGGCCAACGAAACTGAGGGCATACAAGGTCATTTGCTAGATGCTAATACATTTGTGTGTTGTTGTTTTTTTTTTTTTTCAGAAAAGGTTTTTTCAACATGATGTTCTTTATGTTTTTCTACAATATCTTCCGTGGTCTCTTCTCGTGCTTTTCACGAGTTATGAAAGTGATGGTATTAGGAATTTGGTACTTTCCTCGCTTGGACAGAAGTATTTTTCCACATTCATTTGAAAAATTTGATGCAGGTAAGATGAATAAAAATTCATGCCAAACATTCGCCTTTTTAAGGGGTTTATTCTTATACCAACCAAATGCTGCAAAGCGTTAAAGGGCAATTACATCCATTTTGACATGCATGTTTGACTTTTGGATCACTTACACAATAACTAAACACAAGAATTGCGGTAAGAATACGTTACGTACGTCCGATATAACAATTTAATTACTACATCACCAAAACACGACACGGAGGTCGCCTGTTTTGTTGGAACGCGCAGAAAATAATGCCGACAGACGGATCTCTTCGATTTCGATTCGCAGCCGATTGAGATAGCTGTACTGACTGTGAGGAGCTCATGCATCTGGCGGCTTTAGCTGGCCACTACACTGCCGGCCAGTTAAGGCCGTCAGATGCTTGAGCTCCTCACAGTGAATACAGCTATCTCAATCGTCTGCGAGCCGAAATCGAAAAGTGACATCTGTCGGCAATAATTTCTGAGCATTCCAGCAAAACAATGGCGATCTCCGTGTCGTGTTTTGGTGATGCAGTAATTAAATTGTTATATCGGACGTAAGTAACGTATTCTTACCGCAGTTCTTGTGTTTAGTTATTGTGTAAGTGATCCAAAAGGCAAACATGCATGTCAAAATGGCTGTAATTGCCGTTTAAAGAAAACTTTTACTTCTTTTTGGGCCTCGTGTAACGTCTAAGGCTTACGTCAGGAGAATGGTTATCCCAAACTGCCAGAACACTCTACCGACTTCTAAACGGCTCTACTGAAGAAAACTTCCTTTTGGGGAAGTATGGGGCTGCCTTATGACATGAGGGAAGGGGACAATTCCCCCCAAGCCAGGGGATCCTTTGGTGGGGCGATTTATTATTGGAACTTTCATATCTCACCACTTTAGGTAGACTCAGCATATCAAGGGGGGGGGGACCTAGCCTTCTTTATTCACTTGCAGAATCCTGTACAATGAGGTACAACCCAACTTTATGTTTAAAAATAATAAGTTACCTCTTCCCTCGCCCCCCTTTCTAGTGGGTGTTCTAGGGGTAGACATATCCCCTATGCCATAACATAGCTCTCTTTGTCCGAGTTTTATTCCCCAAACTATAGAGCAATGACACGACATAGTATTATTGTATATAACTCTATGCTGGAGCCCTAATGGGTTAGCTGCAAGAGGCACTGCAGAGAGAAACAGAAGGGCGTCATACTGAAGCCGATGCTGTGAAGAGTGATTTCTTAGACGTAAAACGCGCGATTTTTGTTGTTGGTGAAAACAACGTTATTTTAAGCCTAAGAAATACGCTCTTCCGTTGTTTTTCCCTCCAGTTTTATGTAGTGCACCTTGTAGTTATGCCCTCCAAAACCCATACGGTGCCAATCTGGTGCCAATATGGCGGCAAATGTCACTGCTCTATAGTCTGTTCCACATTATGTGTGCAGGAAACTGACTGTATGATGCCATGTTTTCTTTCCACTACGAGTGCAAAAACATGTAAATATCCCACTCGTACACTCTTTACAGTAACTGTGTAGAATCAACAAAGGTGATAGCAACATGTTTTTGCACTCATAGTGCAAGAAAACGTGACGTCATACAGTGAGTTTCCTGCGAAAATAATGTGGAACAGAGTATAGCTGGATGTCTGGTAGGACGCCATGTTGTTACTGTTAATCGCCATGTTTCTTATCGCACTGGAGTTTGTTTCTGTTTGGGAACAGAGTTTGTTTACCCGGAGTTTTCCCGTCAACAATAAATGTCGTAATATTTCGTTTGTAACTGACTGTTTCACTGCTTCCTGCATGTGTAAAGAATAAACATGGTCGCCCTTTTTCATTGCTGCATTACCAAAAATGAATTTGTCCACCTTTTTCTCACTGATGCCATGAAAAAAATGAATGTGTGCACCCTATCACATTAATAAACTGCGTGTGGATTGCTTGTCACAGTGACTGCTCTCCCCGTCTAATGATTCTCGCTTATGGTCCCACGTAAGCGAAATTTGTATAGAGACTCCTACGGGCTCGGGATATCATTGCAAAATGATATTTGTGAGTTTTAATGTCAGGTTACCGGCTTAGTGCGAAAACCAAAGCCATAGGGCTGCGTTGTATATATTCGGCTTACCACCATGGTGGATGGTAGAAACTTGGCATAA
The DNA here is from genome assembly GCA_023313725.1 of Lithobius niger. NCBI lineage: Eukaryota > Metazoa > Arthropoda > Chilopoda > Lithobiomorpha > Lithobiidae > Lithobius > Lithobius niger. Next base: position 153,359 of record JAHWFP010160374.1, on the reverse strand, counting down.
TCGATCTGACAGGGTATAACTAGGTTATTATATCCCACGTCATCAGTTATAGCCTTGCAGATCGATTTGGCAGGGTATAACCAGGTTATTATATCCCACGTCATCAGTTATAGCCTTGCAGATCGATTACGCCCTGTAACCTTTTCATTGTACGCATGAGCAATTTCCTGAGCTAAGCCTAAAACAGATGCCAACTGCTAGTTGATAAATGCGCCTTTTAACATGAAGGAGAACTCGACGTATTCAGACTAGATTTCCTATTTTAACATCATACTTTGTAATTTTATAATCTATCTTCGGCAATTTATTCATAAATTATTTTTTTATTTTTACCGCGTTATTCTTTTATAACTTCGATCTCAGTACAATTTTTAGAAAACTATTCAAATTTAAAACGTGTAGACAGACACACCCTGCTTTCTCGCGGCTGATTTTAGCAATGCGGGTTTGGTGCTACACGTAGGCCTAAACCGGAGGGAGCCACCAACTTAGCCTTGCGTAAAATGACTTCTCAATGGGGAGAAATAATTTTATTAACTGATTGAGGTGTAAGCTAATAAAACGTAGCATTGCGTTATAAATTTCATAAATACAAAGAAGGTTTACCTCCTTTGTTATTACTTATTTTGAATTGGGACAAAATAAAAACTCCAATAACACAGCCCTCTAGCTTTTGTGGATAATATGTCTAAAAACGTTTTCAGACTCTGCCTGTAACCAGACTTAAACTAACTCCTGGTAATTAATTTGAAACTATACGCTTCCTGCTATGTGCTCGGCATTTAATTACAAAATAATTGGAACTCGCTAGTTTTAATGTAAGGTTACAGGCTTCGTGTGAAAACCATAACCGTATTACCGACAAAAGCTTTAGGGCTGTTATTACTGAATATATTGGGAAACTCAAATTAAACTACAACAAAATAAGGCACCATACACAAGTATACTACAGGGCTAATGATATGTTGCGCTGTCTGTAGAGTGTCAACATATACTACTGCATGTCGGGGAAAATAATCTAGGGAAAAAATTCAGGTATTTTGAATGCCGATAGGCTCATAAGTTTTAACAGCAGTTTATTTTTTCTGGTTTTATTTAATTTGACACGTATTTTTATGCTATTTAGGTTACAAAGCATATGTGTGTTTATTAAAACTAGAAGAAAGACAAAACAACATCATTCTTCTGTCGTTTGTTGAACTTTTGATACAGAAATGTTGTGAACCTGTCACATTGAAGAGTATTAATCTATTAGACGACGAAATGTCACCAGGTATGTAATCTCACAGCATTTACTTTCAAACTAAAAGTGTTATATGTACTAGACCCACTAGCCTTCATAATCCAGGGTTGAATTAGTATTCTCCCCAACTTGACAAATGAAATTGAAAGAATGTTACAGCACGAATTCACTGTCATTCTATATATTTTTTTTTTCTTATTTGTCGGTGAGTAAGCATTTGGCATGAATACTCGTGTAAATATTAAACTTCAATAATCACTAACACTACTCTGTGTTATCCATCTAAGAGTAATAGTGTCTAATGTTTGTAGTATTTCAGGAAAATCCTTGCTAATAGTATGGTAAGTAGTAATACTATGGCTAATCTATATAACTAAGGTCGTAATATTTGTTTGGTTGTTTGTTTATGTGTGTGTCTCCAGATCACCGAGATTCCCACTACTAATTCTTATTTCTTTTGTTTGTGCGTCCAGACGGAATGTCTACCAAACGGAATTGTCTGTTCTGTATCATACACGGCGATGATGGGGAGAGGAATTCAATGGGGAGAGGACTTCAATCATACTTCAATCGTACTTCAATGGGGAGAGGACTTCAATGGTGGGGAGAGGACATGGGGAGAGGACTTCAGCCATATACTGCAAACTAAAACTGTTAATTTCTCCGTTTCTATTAAATATATTTCGACCAAACATGGCCAGATAGTAGATAGCAACTTTTACAAACTTTACACCAACTTTTATGCAATTCCGTGCAAGAGTAAACGTAGGGAGCCACACGTAAATTTGAAAACTGTTCACTTGTTGTTCTTTTTCTTGTTCTTGTTCTTGGCTGACACGGTTTCAGAAAAAAACTACTGCAGCTACCTAAAATCTTAAACATGATCTGAGCCAGAAATTTCCCTGGGCTTCAACCTTACAGTGACCACTTTTTCGATTGGTCCATCCATTCCGGAGTTACGGGATCCTAAACGATCATTTTGATTGTTTTACATTGTTTTAACCATTGTATTTAGGGAACAATGCCACTCAGCAAACTCCAGATCCATTCTTCGTGCATGAAACAATCGACTGCATGCATAAACCTTTATAGCGCGACAGCATAGCCGTAAAAAAGGTACACGGATTACAAACGAAAACGTCAAGTGTGCCGTAAAAAAAAGGGTTATATGATTGAAGTTTCATTTTACTTGTTAAAATGTACACGGATAAAAATTGGTGATTTTTAATGAAATAATCAATTGTACTATTCAGAAAATTGCATCTGTTTAAGTGCTGTTGTGCTTTACCAATCATATACGTTACGTAAAGCACAACAGCACAACAGCACTTAAACAGATGCAATTTTCTGAATTGTACATTTGATTATTTCAATTAAAAATCACCAATTTTTATCCGTGTACATTTTAACAAGTTAAATGAAACTTAAGTCATATAACCCCTTTTTTTACGGCACACTTGACGTTTTTGTTTGTAATAAGTAATTATTCAAACTGTGTTTTCAACAAGGAGGCACAGTACTGGTGACGTCATATGTTTTTCCAGTCACAATATTTTCATGCAAACGGGATCTAGGCCTCTATGTCTCTTAACCCTGGATCTAACTAAATCCAATGAAAGTTTGTTCTCCTGCTAATGGGAAATCACAGTATTTTCATGCAAACGGGAACTCACTAGAATGCCCTATAAAACCGGCCATATACGGGGGGGTGGGGGCTGCCATAGTACTCACTAATAATAGTCTGCGGCATCAATCTTCGAGTTTGCAGCTTCTATATCTGTAGTATTTTAGAAACAGCTTGGCTAATAGTAACAGCATGACTGATACTATTTTGCAGCATTTCAGCTTAGCGATCGCAGCTTCTAATGTTTAGTATTTTAGGAGTAACTTGGCTATAGTAATAGTATGGCTAATACTTATTAATAGTATTCTGTACCATCCATTTTAGATCTTGCAGTTTCTAATGTCTACTATTTTTTGAATAGCTTGGCTAACAGCATGTCTAACACTAACGCATGGCTAACACTTGCTATTAGTGGCTATACCCTCTAAGATGGAAAATTGCAGAATACTATTAGTGAGTACTAGCCATAGTATCAGTATTAGCTATATTTTTAGCCAAGTTATTCCCAATATGCTACAACTATTAGAAGCTGTGACCTCTAAGGTGGATGTGGCATAATACTGTTAGCTTCTAATGTCTACTATTTTATGAATAAGCACAGACCTAAAAGAGAAGCATTGGTCGCACCTGGTAAATCACTTAACAAGCAACGAACCAACAGTGCCACTGCATCACCCCATTTATTGCATTAGTCAAGTTTCAAACCTCTGAACAGATCTATTTCGAATGAATTGTTTGGGTTTCCTAAGTCAACAGTGCAAGAAACAATGAGAAAGTATGTGAATAACCATTTCTAACAAAACAGCTCACAAATTCAATTATTTAGTGTGAAATTACACAAGCATTACATTATCTCGAGAAGTGCATAAACGTTTTAAGGAGAAAAGACGTTTTTTAAAAAATTTTTCTCACAATTTGTGATGGCGATTGAAAATTGCTATTACAGTTTTGGCCATTGTTGAAGTATTCCGAACACAAGTTATGTCTAGTGTTACAATAAAAAAGAAAGGCGAATTTAGTTTTATTAAACTTGTTAAATTGACTGCCTTGCATAAGAAATTAAAAAGAAATTAGGAAAGAATTATTATAGTATATTGTTATATTATATTATATTATATTATATTATATTATATTATATTACATTATATTATATTATATTATATTATATTATATTATATTATATTATATTGTCCCTCTCGTGCAATATTTACATGGGAAATATTCTTCACGCCATTGACTTAGGTAGGATTCATGCTGTAAAGATTCATTCGCAGAAGATCTATTCACACACTAAGGAAATTGTTTGGAATAAATTTGTTTTTTGGAATGCATTTCTGAGTTTGAAAGTACAGGCACTATACTAATATCCCAAATATATACCTTGAATTGTACCAGCTGTGCCTGGCTACTAGATGCTCCTCATGTAAAGTTAAGATTCCCCGTTTCCCACGGTCATTGTACTTTTCGAAATTTAGAAAACTAACGAATATAGAACTAGAAGGGTCCCCAAATACTTACAAAAATATTGCATAACTCGTTTTACGCCCGAGAAAGCAAACTGCACCTAGGTAACCACTCAGGAACACAACAATTTGCGCTCAGTCAAAAAATTCTAAATCAAGGTTTTCCCCGTTAGTCATCTTTTTCGAAATTTAGAAAATGAAGGAATATAAAACAAAAAGGATTCCCAGAATTTTACAAAAATGTTGCATAATTTTTTCCCCAACATTAATTTTTTTTCTGGAGCGTTTTAGCACCTAGAGAACAAACGATACCTAGGTAGGCACTCACAACCACAACAATTCTCTCAGAAAAATTCTTTAAATCAAGGATATCACGTGGAGTACAGGTAGATAGGTAAAAGAACGTATCCTTTTTATTTTAGCTGATTTATCTTTTTTTTACTATTTTCAGCATTCACGACAGCTAGAAGTAATTCCGCTAGAAATCGTTGGTTCCTGGCGTGGACGCTAATACACAACAAAAGCCTTCAGTCAGAAAGACGAAGAATTATTGATGATACATCAAATCATTCATCGTTATTGTAACTCTTCAAACAAAACTGTAATCAAGCAACGGCCCCGATTGAATGCAGAAAACTGGGTTCATGTTAAAAAGATTACTAACTTACGTGTACTTTGTTAGTAAATGTGACAAATAGTGAATATGGGCCAAACAGCGAAGAAAGGCCAGAACAGTGCAAACAAGCCAAATCAGTGATCACCATTTTGTATCATGTTCACTGTTTTCGCCCATTTTCGTTATAGTACAAACAAAATTAGTGAAAGTGGCCCCATTTAGGTGGTGAAAATGAACCAAAGGCAGGCAATTAAACTGGAAGAAAACAGTTAAAATGGGACAAAATAGTGAAAGAGGACCAAACACAGTGAAAATGGACCATAACAGTGAAAGTGGACCAAAGATGGTGAGTAGGGCCTAACAGAGTATATTTGGACCTGAACAGTGAGGGCCACAGTGGTGAGTGAAATTGGTCCACAGACACTGTAAGTGGACCAACGACAATAAACTCCATAGCCCTTTGTGTTCATTACAAAGACGAGAACAACATGAAATGAAGAGATTATAAGAAACAAACTGCATTACTTCTCTGTTGTGGATAGTTAAGACAAGAATTAAAAACAAAGTGTTTTTTCAACACGATTTATCTCATTTCAAGGTATCCATTGTGAATACCACAATCACAATGTCTTAATCAACGGCTATTGAATCCATAGTTCTCATAGCATTATTCTTTGTGTTTTTGTGTACTCAGGATTGCCCTAGGTGCATTCTTCATGACATCAGTGGCGTTTTTTCAATACAGACTGAGAGAGATGGCACCAAATCTGAACTAGTGACATGAGAAACAAACAAAAAACAGAGCTTCTACAGAGATCTAGCAGCCAAAACAAAAAAAGAGCAGAATATTCCAATAAACAATATTTCAGAGACAGTAGTGTGTCTTAGAGGAGATTAATTTTTCAGTTATATGCAAGATTTGCCATGTAGCTTCACACATTTATTTTAGTTATTCCATTCCACCTAACATGTCTTTCAGTCACCTGGACTAAAAAATCCATGACAGTACAGTATGGAAGCAAATAAGTCCTGTACTGCATACCCCTTTCTCGTTATCCTGTCTTCCATGTATGCCAGCCACATTGTACATTATACACATATTTTTCATGTTGTCAAATGTAAAGCTACTTCCTGAGAACTGCTGTCAACTACGTGTAAAATAAATTAAATAATTACAAAAGTGAAACGGTGTTGAATTTGCTCTTTGTTTGGCAATTTTGGTTTATCCTAGTCTCCCATTTCTAAGCTGTCAAAACAAATACACAGAGCAATTTTTTTTTACCTTTGAAACAGTGGAAAAAAACAATTACCAGATTTTTCTACTGAAGTAAATGTCTCATTTGGCTACTTTTATGAAATTTTACTCGTAACTTTGGTTCTTGGGAAGGGGAGGGGACACTTGCCCCCTTTGTCCCTCCCCCTTCCTGTGTGCGCTACTGATTCAAGCTCGTCATTACACTTGCCACCTTTGTCCCTCCTCCTTCCTGGGTGTGCTA
>JAHWFP010160374.1:136073-146907 GCA_023313725.1 Lithobius niger | reverse complement strand
GCTACTGATTCAAGCTTGTCATTACACTTGCCCCCTTTGCCCCTCCCACTTTCCTCGTGTCGTAAGAAGCTTGCCATTACATGGTTCCGGTGATGAAGATGAGATGGGGTTCAGCATCGAAAACGAAAAATAATGCTTTGATGCAGTCATTAGGTATGCCGAAAAAAATGTTTTTAACTACAAAAGAAGTGATATTGCAAGCAAAACCCACTTGGGTGAAAGAACACGCCATGTTTCAGCAGATACAAGTAATAATATTAGAATAAAAATGGCTTCCACCAAGTTTTCTACATGATGTACTAAACCTAACCCATGTAATGACCAAATACTGTTCCCGTTACAAAGTAGTTTCACCTCCGCCAACGAACAACATCAAGCCAATCCCACCGACTATGAGATCAAAGGTTAATTGAAAAACCTGACCATTGCTACTAGCAGTACTTTCACTACTTTCTACGAGGAACACTTTTGGTCACTATGTCGATTAGGCTTGGTACACCATGTAGAAAGTTGGTGGTGGAAGTCATTTTTATTCTATCATCACTTGTATTGGCTGAAACTTAGCGGGTTCTTTGACCCAATTGGCTTTTGTTTGTAATCATTTTAACGCAGACAATCTAACTTTTTGGCTTCCTTGTTCAGAAAGCATTGAACTTGGCACGCCGGCAACTGCAACGTATCTACCGTGGTGTCAGCTATTGGCAGTAGTATTATTAATCTACAGAGCTTGCTCCCAGATGCATAAGGACGTACCAAACTTTCACTCAATAATTAAGGAGGAACGCGGCTTGTTTATTGCATTCATAGAAATTTCTTTGTGCATTCCTTTGTTTGCTCCAAGCAACGATTATAGGAAGCGGTGGAAACGTCAGAAGCATTCCTTAAAGAGGAACTATTACAGATCAAAAACTGTACGAAATACTGTGGTGCCATCTAGCGGCAATGATATTGTTAACCTTTACAGCTTGATCCCAGGTGGACGAGGACTTACCGATACCAAATTTTCGCTCGAGAATTAAGGAGGTCGTGGCTTGTTTGTTTTGTTACAAGAAATGGCGGTGTGTATTCCCTCGCTTGATGCAAGCAAGTGCTAGATAGCGCTAGATAGTGATAGATGTTGCCAGATTCTTCAGACTTTCAATCGGTGAAAGGGCTAGTTTACAGTCAGGTTGCCACCAAACGAAAGTTTGCAACATCTAGCTGAAATGCATAAAGGAATGCATAAAAAATATCTTTTAACACAACAAACAAGTCACATGTCTTCTTAAAGGCGCTGGTTCACAATTTCGATATGCGTTGCCATATTCTAAACACAGCATCCACGTTCCAGATTCTCCCTCATCCGATAGGCTGATATGGGTCATGTGATCTCATTTTAGTTATTAAAATTCGCGGCGCTGTTGCGACGTGTTATTCCTTTTTTTAAATTTGCCGCTATTTTCTTTATATTGTTCGAAGATTCTATGGTGCTGAATCTAGGAGTTGAAAAGGTGAACGGCACCTTTACTTATTGAGTAAAAATTTAATACGTCTTCGTGCACCTACAAGCAAGCTGCAAAGATTAACGATATTACTTCCACACGATGGCGTCATCTGGTGGCAGTAATATCGTTGATCTTTATTGCTGCATTGTTAAGCTTGCTTCCAGGAGCACGAAGAAGTTCCAAATTTTCACTCAATAAATAAGGAGGCACTCGGCTTGTTAAGTGCGTTCATAGAAATTTCATTCTGCATTCCTTTGTGTGTTGCAAGCAATCGCTAGACAAGACACGTTGGGACTAGATGCTGTAGATTTGCATTTAGTGGGAGAAAAACTCAACAATTGTAATATCCTCACTGCTGTTGACAACGTCTACATTTTTCCTTTTTATTAAAAACAAACGTTATTGGCGGCTTTCGCAATAAACCTAAATCTAAATCTGTTATTGACAAGTCCTTTTTTTTTATCCACCTAATTACATTTTACGTTATTAACGTGGCACTGCCACCGAATGAAATCGCAGAATCTGGCAACATCCAGCGATATCTAGCACTTGAAATGATACGAAAAGGACCTTTATGTAAATAAATAAATAAATAAATAAATAAATTTGTTGCAAACGCAACCGGAATGGCAAGGACCTGTCGATCACTAACAGCCATCCGAAATTAAAACTAAAAGTCATAGATTACAAAAGTTTAAAATGAAGACAAATGGCTCAACAGTAGAGGTAGGGTTGATGGAATTTGGTTGGGGTCACGAATGCCTTACCACCAAGGTTAGACCTACCAGGGACACAATGGTCCCCGATGGCATCGCCAAACGTGAGGGACAAGTGAGGGGAAACGCCGGGAGTCATTATCACTAATTCTTATATTACAATAAAATAAAGTAAAGCAAAGCTTGGCCAAGACCAATTGGCATTCCTAATGCATAAAAAAAAAATGATACTGGTAAAAATCCCACAGCAAAAGTGTCAGCACTGAGTCAGTATATATTTGCGATCTCAGTACAAAAGAACAGGGAAGGGATAGGTTTATCCACTTATTCCTTGCCTTAATTAAAATTAATAAAAGTACACTTATTTACAATAAAAGTAGCAGGTTGATACCATTGTCTTAAAAACTACGAAAACTTTACATATCTGGTGAGATCGACATTATTCAGCCTCTTTTTAAAAGTAGCAAGTGTTGGTGCCGTGACTACATCAGCAGGAAGAGCATTCCAGGGACCTACGACACGATTAGAAAAGAAAACCTACGACAATCCCTCCTACTAGTCTTTACTATTAATTTAAGGATAGTATGTTCAGCTTTCAAATGAAGAAAGTACACAAAAAGAAGAGATGACGCCTTTTTGAGCCAGAGAGAACCCAAACTAAAAAAAATACGAAAAAAAACAAATGTAAAATAGGAAAACGAACACTGTATAACACTATACAAAAAATAGTAAAATCTTATAGTTTCAAAAATAAAGAAATAAATAATAAAATAAAAACACAAGAAATCCTAAAAAAAAACAACAAGAAATGAAATCGAGAAAAAAAAAAAGCGGTGATGATGATGATGATAATGGCTCTCCCTTTTGCAACAGGATGCGGCCGAAGTCGTCTAGTCCTCCAACACAAGAACGCCAAAACTCTGACACCCGTCCGAGAGGCGCAGCTCGCCCATTAATCACTTTCTCTGTGGCTCAACCAACCGAACAGTAGCCTCTTTCCCACCTTGACTCCTGCCCCATCCTCCCTCCAACCCAGAAGCCACCTGATGGCCTCCTTCCCCTCTCTCCCTCCTCAATTCTCCATGCCGTAAGATCTTCCAGCCCGCAGCAACCTACCAGAAGAAGCTCCATCGTTTCCTCTCCCTCTCCACAGATGCCACTGCTAACTTCTTCATCCGCTTTCCAATCCATCGCCTGAGTGCCCAAAGCCCCAGCTGCCCCAGCCCTAGCCCTAATCAGCAGCACACTCCCCCCAGTCCCCCTCATACCAGCTTTCCCACCTCATTCTGCTCTTTTCTTCACAATAACTCTCCGTCTACGATTTTCCTCTCATACCCCTCTTCCACCTTTCCACTTCAACAGCCTTAATTTCCCTCCAACCCACTCGCCCCCTCCATCAACCACCTTCACAAACTTCCCCGCCAATTTCCTTGTCCTACCAATCCACCCAACTGCGGAGGAATGCACGAACGCCAACACACTGCCGCTAGATGGCATCACGGTAGATTCGCACGATTTTCATCAAAATTATTTGAATAAAAGTATGGCGTGAATGGAATGATGAACCCTAGTCAGCAAGGCGCAGTTCGTTGATTGTTGGCAGACGGCAGGGCATGGTGCCGTGTTGCACACCTCTGACTGGAACTGCTGTATTTTTGGTGTTTTTTTTTCAGATCCCTGCTTCCATCCGCATTCGGCCTGCAAAGAAAAGTTCTCCAGTCAATCGTTTTAACAGCTTTCTCGGTAGGTCCTGACATCAAACATGCTGTTACGCTACATATTAAATTAAAAGCACTTAGTTGATGCCGGGAACGTTATCCACTAATTGAATTTTCCCAGGAAAACTACTGCAAGCAGACTGCCAGACGTAATCCAGTATTTCCGTAAAGATCAGTGCAAAAATGAACTGTTGCCCGGCCGTGCCCGTCTCACATTATATGTTTAAAAAAATAGTTTTGTAATATTAGAACTTAGCGGTATTTAAGAAAGTATAAGTAAAATTTTAATTTACGCTACGATTTTAAGTGCTAGTAAAATAAAATTTGTCGGTGACTAGATTTTATAATACACCGCTAGTCAGTTCCTGCCCTCTTTCGACAACTTTTCTAAACAAGCTAAAATTAAATTTACGGAAGCTTATTTTGTCTACGCGCTAACGTAAAACACAATCTTCCATTTAAAAAACTACAGCTTTTGATTTTGGCCTTGAGGAAAGTATAGCCTAATTTTACTTATGGTCATTAACGTTTTTCACAGTATTTAATAAATCTAAAACGTGCATTTTATAAAAAATAAGTAACGATTATTTTGGTACTTGGCTCCTCACAGCCGCCGTAATAAGAGCTGACATTGAACGGGCAAATTTGGTCCGTAGGTCGCTTCTCCCACAAGGTTATTGTAAGTTTATTGCAGAGAAAACTGTATTTAGCGAAAGTCCGATCCAAAATGCAGTCTGTGAGCTTTACCGTCGCGGCTCGGACCGTTCAGAGGAGCAAAGGATTTCGTACCGTGAGTTTGTTTAGCAAAACGGCGCGGATTTGTGCCAACCCGGCGATTCAGACGACGCGAGACTATTCATCCGAGGGACCCGTCGATTTAGTAGTCATAGGTTCGGGTCCCGGTGGCTATGTCGCCGCAATCAAGGCAGCCCAGTTGGGAATGAAAACGGTTTGCATTGAAAAAAATGACACTTTGGGAGGGACTTGTCTCAACGTCGGGTGTATTCCCTCTAAGGCTTTATTGAATAACTCTCATTACTACCACATGGCACACGCCGATTTCAAATCGCGTGGTATCGACATCCAGGGACTTTCACTAAATCTGGACCAAATGATGGAAGCAAAGAAAACGGCTGTTTCGGCGTTAACGGGTGGTATTGCGATGCTGTTTAAAAATAACAAAGTAAGGCAAGTTAATGGTCATGGTAAGATCACCGGTAAAGACGAAGTGACCGCGTTGAAAAGCGACGGCTCGTCTGAAGTCATCAAAACCAAGAATATTCTCATCGCAACCGGTTCCGAAGTCACGCCGTTTCCCGGCATCGATATCGACGAGCAACAGATCGTCTCGTCAACCGGCGCACTGTCGTTACAAGCCGTCCCTTCAAAGATGGTGGTTATCGGCGCGGGAGTCATCGGTTTGGAGCTCGGTTCCGTCTGGAGTCGGCTCGGTGCCGAAGTAACTGCCGTCGAGTTCTTGGGTCAGATTGGAGGAATGGGCGTCGACATGGAGATCTCGAAAGCGTTCCAGCGGATTTTAGCTAAACAAGGCATCAACTTCAAGCTGAACACGAAGGTAATGACGGCGACGAAATCGAGTAATAAAGTGTTTGTTTCACTGGAGTCTGCGAAAGACCCTTCGAAAAAAGAAGATATCGAATGCGATGTGCTTCTCGTGTCCGTTGGCCGACGCCCATACACAGAAAATCTTGGTTTGGAAGAGATGGGGATTGAGCGGGACCAAAAAGGTAGAGTTCCAGTCAATTCTAGGTTCCAGACCGCTGTGCCGTCGGTGTACGCTATCGGTGACTGCATCCAGGGCCCGATGTTGGCTCACAAAGCCGAAGATGAAGGCATTATATGCGTCGAGGGTCTTGCAGGTGGAGCAGTCCACATCGACTACAACTGCGTGCCGTCCGTCATTTACACCCATCCAGAAGTTGCTTGGGTCGGGAAGACCGAAGAAGACTTGAAGAAGGACGGTGTCGAGTACAAGATTGGTAAATTTCCATTTGCGGCCAACAGCCGTGCCAAAACCAACAATGATACCGACGGTCTTGTGAAGATAATCGGCGACAAGGCTACCGACCGGATTCTGGGCGCTCACATCATCGGTGGTGGAGCCGGAGAAATGATTAACGAGGCTGCCCTTGCGATGGAGTACGGCGCTTCGTGCGAAGATGTTGCACGCGTTTGCCACGCTCACCCGACGTGTTCAGAGGCGTTCCGAGAAGCGAACCTTGCTGCCTATTTCGGAAAAGCTATTAACTTTTCATAAATTTGAAGAAAAAGTACTTAAAAGTATACTGTGTGGCGCCTGTTTCGAACTGTACATTATAAATAAACAAGCGAAACTGACCGTTGGTTGTCTTGCGGTGTAGTACTGGCCTAGAGAGCTGTAAAGTACGTTTGCCTGAACAGTGAGTGTGCCCTGAATGAGAAGTTGTGAATAAGTGTTACGTAGTGTGCTGTACAGTTAAAAAAATTGGGGGTTATTCGATTGGTAGTTATAGAATTCTAGTTTCACTTGGATGTATGTCAGGCAGTTTGCGACAACAGTCTTGAGCTGTAGGTTGCATCGATATTAAGGCAGAAATGTAACTGTTTACTACACCGTCTTGTTTGGTTCAGGATCCTTGTGCTAGGGGTCAGACAACATTAATTCTTTATTCTAACATTTATTGTGCCACTAGCCTACAGTATAGCGTGACTAGGACCCAAGTTGAAGGTACAACTCTACTTTGTCGTTGACCTTTTTTGACTATGTCGCATGTAGAGCTTCCTCAGTTCTCACCAACAGTTAAAAAGTATGCCAACTGTTAAAAGCAGTCTGTCCACTGCTGTGAACATTTGGCCGTCTGTACCCATTGGCACTTCAAACTGGGATTTGGAGAAGTAAACGATTCTTGAATGTTACCAGCACTTGTGTTTCTTACTCTAGTCCTATACGTGCCTAATTTATTGCTTCCCTAATTTTTTGTGTATATACGACCAATGGGACTGTGGATTTTAGCTTGCCCTTCCTTCGTAGCGTTCATTAGTAGGCCCCTATAGGCCTTGTCTTACCATAACCAATGATTTGTCCGACCCCTACGCAAGTCCTGAAAAGTCGACTCGACACATTCTGTTAAAATTGCCATATGATGAGTTGGAGTAGCAGCCTATATAAAGCTTTAAATCTAGTCTAGTATCCCGTTTTTAATCTTGTACTAGTACTTAGCTTTAGTGTGAAGAAAACGGAAAAAAAGTAACTAAAAAGATTTTGAACCGAATTTTGTGATCTTGTCTTTGCAGAGCTGCAATTCTTGTCATGTGGTGGTAGCGACAGGGTGGATAAAAAATCGCGATTTAAAAAAAATTACAACAAATCAATTTTTTTTTTATTTAAATTACTGAAAAGAGGATTAACGCTATGCCAGAAAAGAAACAACCAAAAACAATGATTGGTTTAGCGAATTTTCGGTAGTATAACATGCTTACAGAGAACATCAACTACCTTCATCAGGCAAAAAGTGTACGAGCACGCACAAAAATACGACTACATGCTATAGTTTTATGTTTGAATTTCGCCGCCGTTGGCCGTTTGGATGGTGCTGCCATCTTGTGCTGCTCATTCGTTGTTGAAGTAGGAGCCAGCAGTTTGTGCCATTTCTTGGAGAGACTTGCTGTCAGTTCAGGTGTAGTGATTTTCTGGATATTTTTATGTGCTGGCTCCTGTAAATTCATGAGTGGTCTTCTTTTAGACTGGAAAAGTTGGATGCACGAGTTTGCAGCACGAGATGGCAGCACCATCCAAACGGCCAACGGCGGCGAAATTCAAACATAAAACTCTAGCATGTAGTCGTATTTTTGTGCGTGCTCATACACTTTTTGCCTGATGAAGGTAGTGGATGTTCTCTGTAAGCATATTATACTACCGAAAATTCGCTAAACCAATCATTGTTTTTGGTTGTTTGTTTTCTGGCATAGCGTTAATCCTCTTTTAACGATTTCTTTAGCCAGAGTGAAATGAGCCTGTCGGCTTTCAAAATATTTAAATTAGTATTTTTTTTTGCCAATGTTTTTCTGTGGTTTTTCACGGATATCATTTTGGTGCATGTTTACATAGATAATGCCTAGAATATAAGTTTAGCCTATAGTTTTTGCCAAATTTAGATGTTTGATTTCAAACACTAAGGCTGGTTTTAATAAACATTACGGCATATTCAGATTTAAATATTTAGCAGACCGTAAGCTAACTGGTAAAAAGAACTGCTTCAGCTATATGTTGATGACAATCAGTCTTCACTCTTAAGTCACGGCCATTGACTGCTTTGTGTTTATCTTCAGTACTTTCAGCAACAACACAAGTTTTCAGCCTTGACGGTTCCCGCCGTCCCGGTCAGTTGAATATTTTTATTTGTGTAAACATGGCCAAATGTTGAAATCAACTTGTCCGTAGTCCAAACCTACAGAAGAGGCTGTCGCCATACACAGTTGTTCAGCAACACCAATCATAACAGAAACTAAAACTTAAACCTTAAGTCTTGATTTAAATTGAAGTGATAAAAATAAATCATTGCTACATAACATATCACAGACTAAGGCTGTGCAGCCAGGCCAGCTCGGACGCAATTGCGGTTCAGGACATAAGTTTGCACTCGGACTTTTCCTTACTTGGGTGTCACAAAAAATACATGTTTCGGACCCATTCCAAAACAATATTGCTTTTTCCACCAAAGTATATTTATAAAAAAAATGGTACTTCTCGAGATTCATTTAATAATAATAATAAGGCCACGAAAAAAAAAAGTCGGTTCTCAGGTCCTACCTGGTGACTTTTATTTCAGCAAAATAAAAAAAGTAACCCGCAAACGGTTACTTAAGAGACATTTCTGAGAGAGATGAGCTTCCTTGCATATACATTATCCAGTAAGCATTAGGTTGAGCCGCAATATGAAATAGTTCCAAAATTCACTATCACAATCTGAACAGAAAGAACCAACTTAAGATACCAGGTTACCTAAGTTTCAAACAGAAAATAAAAATAAAAATAAAAGCCTGGTCACCGGGTGACTTTTTCGGCTTGTAAAAAATGCTCGAGAACCAAAACATTTGTTTTCCGTGGCCTAATAATAATAATAATAATACCTTTATTTCAAACTACTATTACAATGTAATCCTCGAAGCTACAAAGAAAAAATGCAACTTGTGCGAGTTTAACACTTAATCATTTTCACTCATTGTTTGTAAACATAAAAATAGGCTACATGAAATGGTGCACAAATTTATAGAAAGTGTGGAAGTTGGCACAGTAGTGTAAAGCGTATAGAGAAAAACTGTCCGTGATATGTGATCAACTAACGAAACGATATCTATTGCTGCTCTGGTACCTGTAAAATTTGTGGGTGTCAGTCATGGTACCTATACCAAGGAATCACTGTGGTACAGCCTTACTTCTCAGGCATTTATAAAATTAACAAAGGTGGACCGGTGACCAGGCTTTTTATTTTTACAGAGAATCCTTTTTATAACGATGTCCAAGGGCCCTTGGAAATAGACCCTTGGGCATTACGAATGGGGCGAGGGATAATCGTCTAACTGGAAAACGGCATAATTGGAAGCACGTATAACGGAAAACAATATGACGGAATATCATCTGACAGGAAATTCGTATAATGGAAAAACGTCCAACTGGAAATTCGGATTATGGAAAATCGTCTAATATCCTTGCCTCGCTCGCTGCGGCTATACATATAACAGAAACCGCAGTTAGACGTTAATCCAGTTAGACGTTTATCCATTACACAATTATCCATTATACGATACGCCGTTTAGATGCTTTTCCAGATTTTTTTTATTTAGGCAGATTTTAGACAATTATCCAATTAGACTATTTTTCCAGTTAGACGTTCGTCCGACGCCCCTTACGAATGGCGCCCACGAATACACCAGCTTGTGTGGCACGAACTAGTCTCTGTCCTCGACAAGCATTGGATGATCCAGTTATAACGAACGCACGTAATAGATCAGTGTTCAAGCATCGAGTGTGAAACTTGTGATATGAAGTGACGCGTATTATTTTTTTTTGGGGGGGGGGAGGGTTGTCGGGGTTCTGATGAAGGTAAAAGGGTTCACCGAAAATTCAACGGACGAACATGTATGAGAGTTTTCCTGTGGTGGTTCATCTTTACCTTTATGTGAAGTGCTCTAAAAATCAGCATAACGATAACCTGTCCATAACACGATTGTCAAAAAATCGCGATAAACTTTTTAGACAAGCATTGTTTTGGGTCCCCAGCAAGGCACCCAAAAGCAAAAATTTTATTTTTCATGGCCTCGTAGCAATAGGCCTGATTTGTTGTGGACTAACGCATGGACCACCACAGTATTGGACAACCTGGAATGAAATGGAAGTATTGGACTACTAATGGGCGCCAGAACACATTTTGCCCAGCAGCTGTGTTTTGTGCTAGTGGCTGCGACACCATTCGTATTAACAAAAAATTGTTTGCCATTCCCATTTTCTGGTAACCCACTCATTTATTACCGTGCTTTTCACAAAATCCATTCTCAGTGTTGCTGTTGGTTTGGTTTTCACCAGTAGAAAGGTCTCAAGGTCTCTTCAAGCATTGGAATGTCAAAATTGATGGAACGCAGGGCTCCTCGACTTAACCCAACAAAATTGATTAGCAAGACTGTGACACGAAATGAAGCTTGTAGGTTATAGCAGATTCAAAATTTTGATTAGTAGTCTGTTATTACTCTAGAAAAATAAGTCTAACACGTACTTTTACTATGTAAGCTAGTAGTACAGTAAAATGTAAGAGACTTTAACATCGAGTGCTGAATTTGGTCCAGTCGAATAAAAAGTTTCTCTGCAGCATATTCGTAGTTGTCGACCTAATCCCAAAAACTAATTATTCTAAAAAAAAAA
>JAHWFP010160374.1:118807-130313 GCA_023313725.1 Lithobius niger | reverse complement strand
GTGTGCTCGAATAATGCAAGAAACAATATCTTCATTGTCTTGGATGTATTGCAATCCAGCATTATTATTCAGCCACACAAAATTTCCCTAAAGAATTTTCAAGGACCGGACAAATCTAATGTGTTGCACCTTGTTAACCGTGAGCTCGACGAGATTATGCAGACAGAGTGAAGATCGACAATTATAAAGAACGGCCCAGTAAATATCAGCGTAATTACCCGGTAAATTTCCATGTAGACCCAGAAGTGAATCAGTCCTAAAGACGCCCACCGTTCTTTCGTGCATGGGTTGTATCCTTGTGGTGTGGTGAAGTTATTATGAGAACAGGGATCAGTACTTTCCCCCAACAAAACCAGACCAAAGAAGAATTCTAGGTTGCTGGTGGTCATCTAAAAATACTGTTCCAATGACCACTGTGAAATGCGTCGTCTACTCAACACACAAGGAATTACTTCCTTGCGCTTTCACACCGAAGATAGTCCCTCTATCTTGTAGGGATGGGCGATAATCAGATTTCGACTAGGCAATTATTGCAATACCTTGATATGCGATTATTGCGATATTTCTCAACCTCTAGGGAAAGCTGTCTGAGGTCGATCAAGTGGTCCTTACAGCACTATTCAAACCGTAAGCCTACTACGATTAGGGATAAATGTATGTACATAATAAGCCTAACTAGTGTAGTGTTAATAGAAAATTATGAAAAAAAGTTAACTCTTATTTATTCAAAACAATTATGCCCTTTCAAATATATTAAGTAGGCTATTTGAAATATCACATTGTTTCGCAAATAAGCCACACCCAGAAAAAAAACACTTTCCCTAAAAAAGTCGCGTGTGTTGTATATCACCATAATGAAATATCACAATATCGCCCATTCCTACTATCTTGCTTGCAAATTTTCAACTGCTTCCAGCTTTAAAAGTGGGGTTTGTTCTTTGGTTACATAGTGAACGAAGAAGACTGCCGGAAGTAGTTGAAAATTTGCAAGTAAGATAGAGGGACTATGTTCTGTGTGAAAGCTGCAAGGAGTAATTCCTTTTGTGTTGATATGGTGGGCATCTGTGGAAGTAAGGAGTGATTTCCCTCCTGAATGTCATTTGTGTCGCCGGCCACTTAACGGTCCATCGTGTGCTTGTGGAATGGCACCATCTTGATGGTGTTCTCTGCTGTTTCCATCTTCATCGTGGCTTGTCGCAGTATGATAAGTCTCTCCTCCTGTACGGGGTTCTGAATTCTTTTGTCGGAGGCATTATTTGGCGTGTTATTACTGCTTGCAGCTTTCACTACCTTCGCACGAGGGCGAGAAAGTTGTTCATCCTCTTCCCAGCTTCTTCGTCGTTCATCTTGCCGTATGAGCGCTTCCGTCTCATCAGGCATGAAATCTTCTGGAATGAGTGAGTTTGCCAATATTAAATATGGTTGTGTCCCTTTGGTAGCCCACAACACAAAATGCCATTGCCATTGGTTATCCCATGGCATTCTGCTGACTCTTGTCGCTAAAAAGCCGGCCCAACACCATTGGCAGCCCTACGACATTCTTTGTTTTGGGGACCTCCATCCCAGAAATTAAAACAAATCTGAAAAATGTTTCTTTCCTTTCGCCATGCAAAGTTAATTGTTTGGTTTACAGGAGTGTGCGGGTGCCTTAAATTATAGCGGGTCAAAATTTTTTATCTGAATCTTAGTCCACCTGCTAAAAATCATATTTTCGCCAAATTTTCACCATGTTTAGCATTCCAGTATACCATTTTCACAGGCTCAAAACGAGCTTTTCAATGGTGCAAATTTCAAACCTCTAGCTGAAACCACTATTTTTAGACTGACTGGATACTCTTTCGACTTTGAGCTAGGTAAATGTCAAAGAAATGTGGTCAGTTAAATAAAATAAAAAATAAAATAAGTTGCCTGGTGATTCAATTTGCCACCTCGCCCGTAAACCAAACAATTTTTATTTGCACGGCCATACTTTTGTTCATTTGTTCAAGAACATAACCTCACCTTCCCATTCTCAGCTTAAATTTCTTTTCTCACTTGGTGGGAATTTATGTTCCAGCAAAATTAGGCTTTTAAAAAATTTGAGTGTAAAATTATTTCGTTGAACAATCCGCCTCCCCCGTGCTCCACATTCACACTATGCCAAACTCCTTTTATACCAGTTTACTAACCAAATCAAAACCACCTGTGACTACCGACCACTTGTGCAAACTCGAGACCTAATAGGATTCGGTTTCACGTCAAGCTAGACCATAACCTAGGCACACAGTTTAGCATAGTGAAACTGTTGAGAGCCTGATAATGCATTTGTATGTAAAAATTATAAAAATAAATATGAGCAACATTAACATGCTTTTCTGAAGCATTTGTGAAAGTCGTGACCATCTGAGGAATGTTGTTGAAAGTGACATAATTTTTAACAGATGATAGGGTTGGAAACTGGTTGGGGACCCTACGCGGCCGCATAATGTCCGCTTAATGGCTTCGGCTGCATTTGTGTATCTTAGCTAAGGGTTGAGAAAATAATTGGTTGCGACCAATAACCCATAACCGCCTAAAAGAACTTTCAGACCCTTTTTTTTAGAGTCCATATGGTACTTGGGTCGGTTCTCGGATTCGAACCGGCATTCTCTTGGTTTGGAGCCGACGACGCTGACCACTGGGCTTTAACTGCCCGCTTTGCTCGGGGTCCCCGGGGACCCCTCACAAAGCTCGTGCTTGGACTTAGTTTTTCGCTGTTACGTTGAAGGCGTACGCTCGTATCTAGGCGGTTACGGGTTATATAACGTTGAAAAAACGAACCATCATACTGTGAAGGTACGAAAAAATTTACAACATGAAATCGCGTTCAAATTCAAAATCAAATAAATAGGCTACTACTGATTTGCGAATTTTCGACTGTCTGTAATGACTAAAAATGAAAAAAATATACGTAGTCGTCCTCTCTTCATCATGCCCTCACAAGATGCAACTTTACGTTATCTGCATTATCCGACGTGCATCGATCAATATAGAATAGCAAACGACAGGACACGACTTCGGCACATAGCCTTCTATGTGCCGCAGTCGCGTCCTAGTCGTGTCCTATTCTCTAACGATCGATGCTTGTTGGACAGTGCTAATAAACGTCTTGTGTCGGCCTGACGA
This sequence comes from Lithobius niger, assembly GCA_023313725.1. Classification (NCBI taxonomy): domain Eukaryota; kingdom Metazoa; phylum Arthropoda; class Chilopoda; order Lithobiomorpha; family Lithobiidae; genus Lithobius; species Lithobius niger. The sequence goes on along the minus strand of JAHWFP010160374.1, from coordinate 127,169 downwards.
ATGCAGAAAGAATAATATTTTTTCATTTTTAGTTATTACAGCCTGTTGAAAATTCGCAAATTGGTAGTCCATGTTTACGTTTTGTACGCTTAGATTGCAAAGTAAAGGATATTTACCGTTCCAATATCCTTGCATCAGTAGTATTTAATTTGTTTGATTTTGTGCCATATTTGAGCATAATTTCATGTGGTAAATCTGTGTACCTAGTGGACTTACTTTGTCCCAATACATAGTAGCGTGTTCACCTTGATTAACTCTTAAAAAGCAGGAAAGCTTGAGTAAGGTTAGGCGTCTCATTCGTGTCACTGCTGTGAATTTGTCTCTTATTTCTTTACACAGCTCTTTCTTTCGGGTTGTTTACTGAATCTCGCTCGAGAGGTTCATCTAATGTAAGCATGTGTTCTCCTTCAGCAAACAGTTCACAAGGCTTAACACTTTGAAATGAGCTACACGCTGTTGAGAGAATAATGGGCAAATTTCAAAAATGGCACAAGAAACATAGATTTTGCTAATTTTCGAAGCATCAGACTTTGGATGTTTTTAAGTGCTCCAACCTTCATCTTGCATTGCCTTGAGCGTGTTCATGGCTTTTGATGGCTGTTGCTTCCTGTGCCGGAGCTGTTTTAGATCCATCGTTGCAGCCTCACAATTGTGTCTTGGCTTGGACTAGTTAAACTGATATTGTCCACGGACTTCAGTTTTACTTTCTTAATCTCATAATACTGAAGACGTTTGCATTATCTGTCATTTCTATTGTTGACTTGGCTTGAATCTTATCACGTATTGCACAGAAAAGGATCAGTGATCCAATGCCTAAAAAAAAATACTCTTCCTGTCGACTCAGTTGAACGTTATAGTTTAAAAGAGTTCAACATAATGTCGTCACAACAACATGAGCGTTTCTCTTGTCTATCGCAATGGCATCTTGTTTTTATTTCTATCGCTAGCATACTCTAAATTAAAAAAAAAGTTCAAAACTGATTCATTTCAAACTTACTGCAGATATCCTTTGATTCCCCAAGCAATGATGTTCAGGGCCCATAAGCTTAACAGGTAATTGGAATTCTTTGATCTTGATTTGGTCTCCTGTCGTGGTGATCGATGTAAGAAAGACAAACTTTTTCAGCCTTACACGTTGAACACGTTCCTTACTTTGGCTTAATATCGGTATGGTGTAGTTAGCTATACTTGATTCATTTTTGGACTTCTTTCGGCTTGTTTGGGGATACTTGTAGGTACGGTTAGATCAGTTGCCTAGGCTGGAGTTTAACTAGGGAAGAAATGACTTTCACAGAATTATTGCAAAGTATGTATGCACTTTAGGGCTAAACTATGGCAAAAACTTAGCTAATGAAATAATACACAAGTAACTGGATGTATGCTTTATTTCCATGTCAACCTGAGCCCAACTGGCCATACACAAACAGTGTGCACTGTATGGTGCAGGTACATTAGCCATTCACGTTGCCCTTGCTACACTTCACTTATTTTTGCTTCGTGGTGTATGATGTATTGTAGAATGTTTTGTATCCGAAAATTGCTCCGACATGTTGAATTTATTGTGGTATACTCTTTCTTACAGGGAACAGGACTGCAATAAGAAAAAAATTTCAGCACGGCAGTTTGGCGAAGTGGAATAATGACAATGGAGGACTAGAGTTGTGAACAGATATAGATGTAACAAGTTTGTGTACATTTAATGTTGAATGTTAACGAAACCGAACCGTATTCTCTGACTACTACTTTTTGTGACATTCATATGATCAGTTATTAGAGATTATGGTTTCTTAACGGCAACTTTGTGTGGCAAAGGAAAATGATTCAGTATTGCTTGTAAAACTTCGATTACATTCTTTCAGCAAGAATGGCAGCGTGTGAAAGGGTTGCATAATCATCAGGAGATGCCCCGCCTGTCCAGTGCTGAAACTCATTTTATTTGCCAGAGATACTGTCTGCCATTCAAGTTACTGTAAGGCAGAAAATAAACAAGTAATAGACAATTAACTTTTAGCCGAAAGCATGGCACAGTGTGATGTGGGGCAAACTGCTGAGCAGACCAATGAGTTTCCACCGGGTCTTGAAGAAATCGTTTGCGTACCAGAGATACCTACCAGTGTTAACTCCAATGTTAAAAAGCATGAGGAAACTGAGGAAATCGCTGCTATAGGCAAAGAACTTTTAGCCGAAAATGTGGTGCTACCCGTTGTGAGGCGATTCAAGTGTGATGTGTGTGAACTAGTGTTTATAAAAAAGGCTCATCTGCAGCAACATGCGAGCAGCCATAGTGGGGAGCGTCCCTTCAAGTGCGATGTATGTGGCTCGAAATTTTTGCGCTTGGGACACTTAACTATGCATAAACGCCTCCATACTGGGACGCGGCCGTTTAAATGTGCTGACTGCCCAAAGACCTTTGTGGATCGAGGAACGTTAAACAAACATCGACGTAAGCACACAGGCGAACGTCCATACAAGTGCCAACATTGCGGAGCGGCATTTGCACAGTACGGCCATCACCAGCAGCATCTTCGTAAACACAATGGCGAGCGGCCGTTCGAGTGCAAAGTTTGTCAGAGTACTTTCACGCGCATTGGGCATCTTCAAGGACACATGCGCATACATACGGGTGAGAGACCGTACGCATGTAATGAGTGCAGTGCAACTTTCATTGAAAAGGCAGCGTTGTTGAAACACTTTCGTGTGCATACTGGCGAACGCCCTTATAAATGTTCAGACTGCAATGCAACTTTTACACAAAAAGGGCATATGGATCGGCATTGTGCCAGCCATCTAGAAGAAGACGAGCAAAGTGAACAACTATATTCTCATCTCGATGGTTCTTTACTATCGTCTTCAGACTCGTAGTTAAAAATGACTTAAGTCATCAAAAAGGCACTGGAAATAACTGTTAATCGTGATGTCCGACAATAAAACTTGTTGAAAAAACCACCGTATTGTAGTGATTCTTTTTTTTCTGCAGCAATGATTTGTTTTTCCACCGAAGCAGTATGGAACCATTCGAGCGTTAAATATGTCCGAGCATTAAAACATATTTAACAGTTTTCATACATTGCCAACTAGTGTTGGGTGGTGCCAAACATTTGTCAGCTAGTGCCGGTATGAGGCTTAGTATGCCTGTACTCAGTTATCTCCGGTACTTATGAATGAGGCGGTGTCTGGTATTACGGTGCTGTGGTGCCAACACCCAATTTTTAAATAATAATAAACATTATTGAAAAATGTGTTTTGTAGATATAGTGTTAATGGAAAAAAATTATTGATTTTTTCCCCCGCTGGTTTAAGCTTAAAGGGCAAGTACACCCATTTTGACATGCATGCTTTACTTTTGGATCACTTACACTATAACTAAACAAAAGAACTGCGGCAAGAATACATTATGTACGTCCGATACAACAATTTAATTATTGCATCACCAAAACACGACACGGAGACCGCCATTGTTTTGCTGGAACTCGCAGAAATTAATGCCGACAGATGTCACTCTTCGATTTCGACTCGCAGCCGATTGAGATAGCTCTTTGGCTGTGAGAGCTCAAGCGTCCGACGGCCTTAGCTGGCCGACCGTTGTAGTGGCCAGCTAAGGCCGTCAGACGCTCGAGCTCTCACAGACAATAGAACTATCTCAATCGGCTGCGAGTCGAAATCGAAGAGTGACATCAGTCGGCATTAATTTCTGCGCGTTCCAGCAAAACAATTGCAGTCTCCAGGTTGTATTTTGGTGATGCAATAATTAAATTGTTGTATCGGACGTACGTAACGTATTCTTGCCGCAATTCTTGTGTTTAGTTATTGTGTAAATGATCCAAAAGTAAAACATGCATGTCAAAATGGATGTAATTTCCCTTTAATGTATGTTTCACGATATATTTGATTAAAAAAACCATCTAAAATTCGTAGCTAACATGCTATCCAAGAAGCAAAGGGCGTGGACAAGGGTCAGGAGAAAGCCAACTTCCAGTAATTTGGCTGAATACACTGACCGCATAAACGAAGTTAATACCCTTACAAGAGAGGCAAGGAGGAATTATGAAGCCAATCTTACAAAAAATGCCAAGAAAAACCTAACAACATCTTTAAGTACGTGAAATCACAGTCCAGTAGGTCACAGGCAGCCTCCTCAATCTCTGTTGATGGTGTCACCCATAGCGATGATGCTGCCATTTCTAGTGAATTCAACAAGTATTTTCATTCCGTTTTCACTACTCCTTCAGGAAACACCAATTTCATTGGTGGAATGGCTGAAATGAAGACCTCACAACTGACCTTCTCCTCAAACTATTATCTGAGACTGACATTGAGAAAAGCCCTTGTACAGATGGCATCCACCCCTTAATTCTGATTGGCGCTAATGACCAATCTGTCGACGTGCCATTAAGCCTCAATTCCCCCCCCCCCCCCTTAATTCTGAGGAATTGCTGTAGTGGGCTGGCTATTCCTGGCTCGATCATTGTTTGCAGCTCAATGGCATCTGGTAACTTTCGCAAAGCTTGGAAAGACGCCTGCGTTGTTCCTATTCTAAAGAGTGGGCCCACTAACTTGGTAATAAATTATCGCCCAATCTCACTTCTGTCTATTATTTGTAAGCTTCTTGAGAGAATTGTTGTAGACTTCATTGTTGACTTTTGCAGAAGAGAAAACGTTGGTGTAAGGAGCAGCATGTTTCCTTACTGGCGAATCTTGCCTAACTAATTTACTGACTGCTGTTAATGACTGGACCAACCTTCTTAATGACTATTCCTGTTGATGTTGCCTTTTTGGACCTAAGGAAAGCTTTTGATGTTGTTGACCATGCCATCCTGCTTTAGTGTCTTAGAAATGGTGGGTTTGCCACATGGACTAATTAGCTGGATTGGTAGCTACTTAAGCGACAGAAGACAAAGAGTGGTAGTAAGAGGCACTTATTCCACCTGGCTTCCCGTGACTTATGGTGTGCCACAAGGCTCTGTTCTGGGGCCAATCCTTTTTCTCTTTATTAATGATTTACCAACAGTTGTGGGTTCCGTTTGCCTCCTCTTTGCTGATGAACTGCAGTTATACCGCCCAATCATAAGCGAAGAGGACACCGAAGTTTTTCAAGAAGACCTCCGTAAAAGTCATGACTGGGCCACTGCTCATGGCCTGCAGTTTGCTTCCCAGGAGAGTGTCACTATGCATCTCGGTCTTAACAATGTACGTGCCAATTACATTTTTGGTAACTCGACGATGGAATCCATCACAGAAAAGCGTGACTTGGGTGTAATCGTTGATGATAGGCTCACCTTCAAGCAGCAAGTTGATGCTATCATCATTAGAACACGTGGGATGGGAGGTTTTGTACTCTCTGGTTTACATACTTGACTCCAACTACTACTAAAATCCTGTACACTATTTTCGTGCGCCCACTCCTGGATTACTGTGTCCAAGTTTGGAGGCCCCACTACCATATCCACCCCACCACCTCGAATGTGTTCAGCGATGGTTCACCAAAAAGTGCTCTGAAATTAAGCACCTGCCATACCAAGAGCGACTCAAAGCCTTAAACCTCACCTCTCTTGAAGATCGCTACAACAGAGGTGATATGATCCTTGTGTACCAACTACTTAACTACTGGACATCGACTACGGAACTTTCTTGAACTTTCTCAGGTTACACACACACTAGGCCACTGTTATAAACTGCAAGGTGAAACCACACAACAACACCAGACACTTCTTCTTTACTGAGAGAATTGTAGTGCCTTGGAACACTCTGCCACTCTGGCACAAACAATTTTACACTTGGGTCCCACTTCAGAGCCACGTGCTTCTAGATGCGTGCCAGAATTTATTTTTTTATTGCCGTCGAATTATGGATTACCTGATTGTTCCTTATGTAGCCGTTCTTTCCTTTTGAATGCTCAAACCCTAGCGATGAAAAGTTGGATCCTCTGCCGTGCTCGTAGCTCCCCTTCTGTTCATGCCTCTACGTGAAGCGGCCGAGTCGAGCTGGCTTCATCTTTCTTCCTAGGGCACCACCGCGTGTGATTCTCTTCTAAAGCTCTCCCATGGATACCATTTTTACAGTTGACGGACTGTCTTGGCGACAGTAAGACGGTCCCCGAAGAGGACATTCACTTGGACACTTAGCCGTTCTCCCTTGACCTGTAATTTTTTCGGTTCTTCAGATGCATACTAGTCCTTGTGGCCTGTCTGCTCCCGTGTGCCACAGCACGGGCGACAAGACTACCGGCAACCAGGCGAGCGAGCATCCAACTACGGAATTTTTAGTGCTGCCAGCTTGCCAGTCGACTGCTCTCCCACTGGTCCCTTGTCGCACGGGTGGATAGAGTTTGTCTTTTGCTGTGTTCCTACGCCACGGTGCTCATGCCTGCACTGCATCTCGAGTGACCAGGTGACCAGGCATCCAGCTACCGTATTTTCACGTTCTGCTAGCTAGTCAGCCAGCTGCTGATGTGTCATCTGTCCCCCAGTTCCACGGGTGGACTGAGTTATGTCTTCTGCTGCATTTCTACGCCCAAGTGTTCAGGCACCCATGTACTCCAACACGGGCAACCGGGCGACCAGGCATCCACTATTGAAATTTCAGTTTTGCAATAGCTGGCCGGCAGACTGTAACCCCCCCCCCTCCACGTCCCCTGTCCCACGGGTGGACAGGGGTTTGTATTCTGCTGCGTTTCTGCAACCAGGTGTTCATGCGCTTAGGTACTACAGCACAGGCCACCAGACAACAGGTGACCGGGTGCTGTCCCACCAGTCCCCTGTCTCACTAATGGACAAAGTTCGTCTTTTGCTGCGTTACAATGCCCAGGTGTTTATGCGCCCATGCACCTCAGCACGAGCACCCAAGCAACCAAGCATCCTCCTGCTGCTGCAAATGTACATCGTGTGTCCGGGCGACCAGGGCCTGAAGACCGAAGACAGACACCCGGACCTGGGGCCGTTTTTAGTGGAGAACGACCCACTGTCCACTTAATTTTTGATGACGCTACTTGTCTCAAAAGCATTGTCTGTTTCAGTAATTGCGTTGCCACCGAACGTCGCTACGTCTTCGTCCCTTTGACGGACTGCCATCGATCTACCTTCTTCGAGGACAAGGACCTCTGTCCATGGTCCCCCTTGCCTATAGTCCAATTTGGGGGCACCTAAAGGTACCGCAGAATCTATACTGCCACCAGTCGGTCGACGCGCCTGTTACAATTGAACCTGCGGCCTGTCTCCTCCCTACAAGTCGACCGCAGCTACGTCTCCAAGTTATGTCATTTTTCTTCCAACTGCACTCCTGCAAACGAGCAGGGGAGGACCGACCAGGTACACAGGCGATCCCCTCAGTCCTCGGTTCACGGTCCCCCAAGGCCTTGGGCTTGTTAGAGGCACCCGAGGGGACCGCAGTTTCCCTCCAAGTCAACTGCAGTCTACAGCTCCTGGCAGTGACATCTTCTCTTCTTTCTCAGGTGAACGGACCTTGGGCCAGGGCCCAGGGCCGGGCCCGGTACCCTTGTCTCAGAACCACTTTTGGTTCACTGTCTCCCATGTCGAACCTCCTTCAGCCACTCAGGATTTGGAAGGATGTCAGCTAACTGGTCTCCTTTCGTGAAGTGCAGCAAGTTGCCTTGCGATCCACGGACTGCACTTGAGCTCTGTCGTTTACGATTACACCTACGTGAGTCCTGTCCCCTGCCTCCTGTGTCCCGACGACCGCCTTCGCAGACACTGGCTACAACATGCCGACCGCTCTGCTGTTCATGCCTTTAAAAATTCTGGTTCTGCAGGGTTACTTTGACCAGCGGCTCCTGTCTCCTGCCGGCGTCCTCACATTCATTAGCTGCAACACGCCGACCGCTCTGCTATCTAGGGTGTGCACTCACTAGGCTTCAGCCTTTGGGTTATTGCCAAGCTGTTATTCAGGCTCGGTCCACGGTCCCCTCAAGCCTCACTACACGGTCCCCCAGGCCCTTTGGCCGACTAGGGACAGTCTCGGCAACCGCAGCTACGTATTGAAGCTTTTTCATTTGTCGACAGCTCCTGCCTCTTGTCTCCCGTCTCTTGTTGACAAGAACCTAGATGTTATCTCTTGAATCGTCCATTTGGTCCACGAATGGATGTTTAGTTCAGTTTCGGTCTCCGGTCCCGTCAGGCCTCAGTTCATGGTCCCCACAGGTTTTGGGTCTTCTTCCGACACCCACGGGGACCACAGTTGCGTGAAGGAATGTTCATATTCGCTGGCAACTCCTATCTTCTGTCTTCTGTCTCCTGTTAACATGAACCTAGCTGTATCTCTTGGACCCCCCATTAGGCCCACGGATCTACGTTTACTTACGCCTCGGTCCACTGTCCCCTGGGATCTTGGTTCACGGTCCCCCCCCCCC
>JAHWFP010160374.1:77525-118407 GCA_023313725.1 Lithobius niger | reverse complement strand
CCCCCCCCCCCAGGCCCATAGGTCCGTTAGGGACACCTTATGGGACCACAGTTTCGTACCATGCCACTCTAAGGCTGCAGCTGTTAGCCGCACAGTGCCTCTTTCACTAGAAGCTGCAGAAGGACTGCAAGCGACCGTTCACTTCGTAGTGTCAAGACTCTTTCACTACGACCTTAACACACAGGGGCACCACGTGTTTTCTCCTACCGACCGCTTCCAAAGAAGACTTTGTCATAGGCCTGGCTCTGACGGATTCTCTTCACGGTCTCAACTAGGCCGGTCTGACCTGAAGTTGCCTTACACCTTATGGTGCCAATGACTACTTGGTTGTCAGGAGAACCGCGACCACTGACCTACACGGACTGACCCTCAGGTCAGGCTGCATCTTTTTCTACGGTTGCCCTTCCCGAGCCTTCTTGCCGTGTACAGGACACCACTGCTGATCCAGTCGCCCGTTGTTCCTCCATCGGATCTCCTTAATTGCTACCTTCGTTTTCGCACAGAAGAGGCAGGGTGCTCTTGTCCCTGGTAAGCCTCCAGCCTCCACCAACCGGCTCCAAAGTTCATGAACCCTCTCTTTGTCAAGGCCATGTCAATGGACCTGCATTCGCAGCCTCCCCGGCGTAGACAAAGCTACCGGTCTCCCTGTCCCCTTCTCGTCTCCCTAACTGTGACAGGACAAAGGGAAGGGGGGTTCTCCCCAGCACGATCTCTAGTAGGAATAGGTCAACCGGATCACTGCAATGGAGCACCACGCTCCTACTCTTACTATCTTCACCATCTGTAGAGTCGTCCAGAACACACCGCGGTCCCTAACGGCCGAATCTACCACGATGCCTAAAACCTCTTGTCCCTTGTCTCCAAGGCTCATTTTGCAGGACAAGGGGCCCCTCGTCCATCAAACACCTTGCATACAGCTCTACGTCTTCAGCCAGCCTCCACTCTTATGAAGCTACGTCGGTTGGTAATGGGACTGTATTGTTCTCGGCACCGCAGACTACCAACTCCTTGCGGTCTCCTGTCCGCCACTGCAATTCCAGTTCCTCACTGTCTTCTGCCAATTTTCCTGACGCTTCATGAAAATCTTCTACTATCAGCTCGGAGTATGCTTCGGTATTGCCTACCTTCTACATACTGCCGTCTCCATGGTCGTACGGGCCCTCTGCATTATCTCTTGAGTGACTTGTTCTTGTGCGCCTTGCAGTCCTCGGCCGGCTGCAACTTCATCTGCTGGCTCCTCGCTATTTTCCTGACACCTCGTAAAAAATGTGTCTTCTTCTATCGGCTCCGCGTATGAGTCGGTATTGTCTACCTTCTAAATATTGACGCGTCCACGATCTCACGGTCCCTGTGCCTTATCTCTTGAGTGACCTCTTATTGTGTGTCTTTCAGCCTCTGACCAACTGCAACATCTTCAACCATCCCTTGAAGATTCCACGCCTTAGAACCCTTTGGTCTTATTTATTCACGATAGTACAATACGACCGGCGGATGCGACCGCCTGGCCTCTTTTAGATGTTTGTGTCTTCAATACTGACTCTTTGGTCGCCACTCTGCTGCTCCCGGACAATCGCACTTGTCATGTTCTCCCATTCAGGAGCTGTATGTGCCCTATTACATCAGTCCAAGTGTCCTGGTCCTTTACGAATAATCTACGGCCACTTGATGCGACTATTTCAAACCTTCTCCTCGGTCTTACTGCCTCGCCAGCATGTGGACATGTTCCCCAGTCGCCAATCCCGCACTTCTTGGATCTTCCACAGTCTCCACAGGGTAATGAGGATTTTGGCATGTTTTTACATGCCTAAATTTTTTCATTTACCTTGCCCAGAATACGGCCACCGTCCATGCTTCCTCCACCTTCCTGGCTTACGGTACGACCACACCTACACGGTTGCCTTACTCTACCTCGTGACGGTAAATCCGGTCACCTATCACGCGACTACCCAGATCACCTCTCCGGTCCTCTTCCTTGGTGGGCCATTCTGCCCATCCTTTCTCTGTTTATGGTAACCTGCATGGATGGTGCCCGGTGCACGGGGTGATTAGACTCCGGGGCAGCCGGCTTGCAGCACGGGTAACCATCGTCCTTGGCGACCATTTTTTCGACGGCAGTAAAAACACCAGGGTACGGTCTGGTAGATTTCTGTTTTTGTTCCATAACCGAAAACATACATTACCCTCACCCACCCTGCCTCCTCTCTCGGTTGCCAAGGTAGACCCTGAGTGGAAGAACGGTGAAGCCAGCTCGACTCGGGTGCTTTGTACAGAGGCATGCACAGAAGGGGAGCTACTAGCACGGCAGATAAGCCAACTTTTCATCGCTAGGGATTGCTAATATAAGGAAAAATTAGGTAATGTATGTTTTCGGTTAGGAAACAAAAACTGAAATCAACCAGGCTGTACCTTGGTAATTCAATGTTTTTCACCTTTCCTTAGCTAGATGTGCAGGTGCCTTTATGTCTTATGAGAATTAACATGCGGGCCATGGCCGTTGCTAGCAAGCTAGTTAGCTAGGTAATTTGTTAGCCAGTAATACAAAATCAACGATAGTGCGGACACTTTTTCTCCGTAAAGGATAAGTTCCCACACTAATGTAAGGTTTTCTTTGTTATTCCCAATTCCATTTATTTGTGGCAGGCCAGGAGTATGACTCGGAGACAGTAAGTGTTGTTGGTGTTCATTACTATTCAATCTTAAGTGTTAGTGACACACTAGCTTGTGTCCAGACGTTATTTTATTTTGGGGGGGGGAGGGGGGGGGGGTACTTGGTACATATCCAGTTGGAATACCAGCGTTGATATAGCCAAGCTAGGTCCATAAGCTAGTTTGTTCTTTATACATAAACCCCTGCATCTGTGGGAAAGATGGCTTCAGCTCTGTGTCAGCAGAGAACTCGTACTTACGTTTGATTCCAATCAACTGGTTGTACATTTGTATTCGTACGTTCACTAGTTTAGTCATGTGAATGAATTGATAAAATACTTAACATCCTTTACAACGTGATTACAGGAACACATCGACCAATGGTACACAGACATTGTTTTAACTAAAGTCAACTTGAACTTAGGTTGACTGGGAACTCGCGTTACTTAGGACAAAAGTAAGTACAGCTACAATCAATTCGGAGTGAGTTACAATGCCTGCACTGAACTTCTTACTACGTTGATGTAAATCACAATGCTTAACTAATCGATCCCATCAACCCAAACCTCCCTCTACTGCCCCGTCTCCATTTAGCTAGCTGACTTTCGACTTTGTTAAAAGGAAGTGACAACTGGCCGTGCTAGTTTCACGACGTTTCTGTGCTCAATTTCAACCAGTTGCATGAGCTACAGTGTCGTAAGAAATCAATGTTAGGTAGATAGCCGCTAGTTCATGAAAGTGCTTCAACTTCTTACATCGATGTAAGGTGATGGTTTGCGATAAGCGACTTGAAAGTGGTTTTACCTGGATACACGGACCTTTGTAAAGGGCTTTTAGTGCTAATTCAAACTGATTTCAAGTCAACTTGAGTCAAAGGATTTCCATGTATCCTCAGTGATAGTTAAAACTGTTAGCGAAGTGGTGGATTGTGGTATGGAATTAACATCTAGTTTCCTTTTATCCGCACATGATACAGCTTTTTTAGTAGTCAGTCACAAGTTCTGATTGGAGATAGGTGCAGTATTATGCCTTTATTTGTGTGAGCTTCGTTTGTTAAATTTGTGTTAACAAGTGTTTATTACGGAGTCCATAGATACCAACGAAAAATCACAGAAAGTTAACTATGTAAAGTAATCTTTCGCTAAAGTATCGAGTGATCTGAAATCACAAGTTTAACCCTCGGGCATTCTCTATCTGCCTGAAGTTCCTGAACTTGTAATACTCTCGGTATCGCATTCACATATTGGGACACCCATAAATTAATTATGTTGTGCTTATTGGCCCATTTTGAACAGGGCTGCAATAAATTACGAATTGTTGCAAAAGGAATAAAAAAATTGTTGCCGTGTTGTTGTTGATATTACATTTGGTTAGTCGCCTTGGTTGGAATTTCACCAGGCAGGCAAGGGACGTTTCTACATGGAAGGAATATTGTGGTTCTGCTGTGTTGTTGTTGATATCAGTTAGTTTAGATTAGGTTAGTTACTTTGGTTTGAATTTCACCAGGCAGGCAAAGGAAGTTTCACCACATAATGACTGCCGTGTTGTTGTTCTTTTTCTTGTTCTGTCACCGTTTCAGAAAAAAACTACTGCACATACCTAAAATCTGAAACAAAATCTAAACCTGGTTCTTCAGTCTGAAATAGACCACTTTTTCAATTGGGTGGAGCCATTCTGGAGTTAAGGGACCCTAAACGATTAGTTTTATTGTTTTAACCATTGGAATTGGGGAACTATGCCAATCAGCAAATGCCAAGTTCATCCTTCTGCACGTGTTACGTCTTTGCTAAACCGTGCGCAATGGCTGTTTGCCGTGACGTCACCATGAGTTAGCCAATGACGAACGAGAACAACGGCTGTTTGGCCGTCTGATTGGACTAGCCCAGTCACTGATATGCACGTCACAGCAAACAGCCATGGCGTGTGGTATAAACAGTTGATTATTGATACTAGATAAAAATGAAATGGCGTGCAACCAAGGGTCAGGGCTTCTTCGAATAAATTGAAATTGAAAGAATCCGTGTTATGTTTCAGCTAACCGCATATAGATTTAAACCAAACTAAGCTGCATTGTTAGTTTCGATAAACTGGCAGCTGCAACTGATGGAATGGTCTATATATTTCATAGATGCAGGGAGCCAGCTGATTGTTTCCAAGTGGGCTGCAACAATCACTGCATGCGCGCATGTTCACATCTTTGCAAATGAACAAACATTTCTTCCAACACTTATTCACCCGCGTCAAGTTAGACAACAAACATCACATTGTCGATATCCTATAATATTTATATGAAGTCATCACTGCAGAAAATTTAAAGTAATACTAAAGTGTGCGCAGCGTATCTTGAGTCCTGCAGATATTTTCTGATCGGCTACGTCTTCCTGGAGAGGGTTGCGTTAATCGGTGGCCGCCATTGTTTTTGTAACTATTTTGGATATCAGCAAGGCACTCTGCTACCAAAATCATACAATCGATTATCTGTGTTCATTGTGGGGCGAACTCAAGATAGGCTGCGGACATTTTAATTCCAGTTTTTAGTCGACATTACTGCCTTCAAGGAATACGGATTGTCAAGTGTGCCGTAACAAAAAAGGGTTATGTAATTGAAGTTTCAGTTTACTTGTTAAAAGGTGCATAGATAAAAAATTTATGATTTTTAATTGAACTAGGCAAATGTACAATGGAGAAACTCGCATCTGTTGAAGTGCTTTTGTGCTTTAATAATATTTTAATTGGTTAAGCGGCCCAACAGCACTTAAATACTCAATTATACATTTGCTTAATTCAGTTAAAATCATCAATTTTTTATCCGTGTACCTTTTAACAAATAAAGTGAAACTTCAGTTATGTAACTTTTTTGTACGGTACTTTGTACGTATTTGTTTGTAATTATTATTAATCAAAGCATAGCTAAACTGTTTTAATGGGGCAGCAACAACCACCGCATTTGTAAATGAAAAAAAAACATTACTTGCAACAATTTTACGGTGCCATCGTGAAATGTGGCATTATCGGAGGGCTTTGTCACAGCAACACATATTTACATCAACATGACCGTATTGGAGGTTGGGTGGGGTGGGGAGGGGATTGATCAGAGTTACCAGGTTAAAAAAAAATTAATATTGCCACCACCCCTTCAAAATCCTGCCACACGTGGCTACCAGCAATGGGAAAAACTGCTACACTGAACTATCACAGACTTAGCCATTTTGAAGTATTTTCTAGGAGCAAATATTGCTACAAGCAAGACTAAAAAATGGAACAACCTCTGATGGCGACTTGTGAAACCAGGTTAAAACGAAACTACGTGCATTTGCACTACAAACTAATCTATAGCCTATCCGTGGCAGGAGATGTATGAATGTACTGGTTCTTTTTTTTTTATTTCTTCTTGCTCGTACAAAGCACTTAAACGGTTCATAAATGCTTTACTAAATAATAACTTATTTACTTCTGAATCATAAGAGACCTCATAATTCAATCAGAAATACTGCATTTATTAGAGTCGACTGAGACTCTTACACAAACGGTTTGTCTGTCTGTCTGTCTGTGTGTTCGCGCTATAGCGTTTTTTAACGAATTATCGGATTTTCTGTCAAATTTTGCACATTTATTTTTTATAATTTTTTATTTTTTTATTTTTTCTACAGCCGTCTGACGTCATCCATCCACGACCACTGGGAACTATGTAGCCTTTATCAGCGGCTGACGTCACCACCAACCGACCAATGACTGGCAACTTCCTCAATTTATTCTACAGATCACTGACTCAGGCACGCGGCCCGACTGATCTCATACGTGCGAACTGGATAACAAGCTTATATAGTCATGTCGGCAAGCGAAATGAGCGTTGACGTAGGCTACTTGTTTGGACAATCATTCATGACTTTAATGCTTATTACTTTTTTTGGAGGGGGGGGGAGGAGAAATATTTAAAGCAACTTCTACTGTATGACATTTGTTTGTTTTTTTCAGGGGGGGGGGGGGGGAGGGAGTTAAATTCATAAAAATACTTTTGGCCAATGACTGTGCTATCTAGTTATTTCATCCATATCAGTCGTGTGCCGTGTGGCAACGTCGCCGTCGGATAAATGAAATATTCGAAACGCCAAGTCTTAACGGTTTGGAGGCCTCCCGTGTCCTAAAACTGCCAAAATGTGCTGAATATTTTTAGTGCTGATTCAGTTCACTAGTGTTCTAATTAAACTTACAGTTTAAAAATGAAACCAATAGAAGAATCGTAGCGGGCTCATCTTTAATTGAGAGGTGTACACCGCCATACCATCCTATCACAGCTGATAAAAAACTACAAATGCAAGCGACCACTCGCTTTACGGTTGCATACGCATTTTGGAACAGTGGCCAAGAAATCATTTGGATTTTTGAATTGTATTCTTAGGAGGGGTAATTATTCACACATGCATGTTAGACAATTAGTAGCCATATCGATCACTGTATTCGCAAGAGAAAAGAAATTGACTCTCACTGTAATTGGTTTAAACAGGTTTATTATTATAATGATAATAATTGACTGTAAAATTCAAAATTTGCTTTCAGTCAAGTAACATTTAAAAGACAAAGATACACAATAAGACAACATTAATCTCCCAAATTTTCTACTATAAATCATCGTAAACGTGTTCTGTGTCGTTATACGTAGGAAGGATTACATCTATGGCGGCCAGAAAAATGCTACACAACTGAAAATGCTAACCAATTCTGCTACACCTTAGGTTTTTAAGGTGAAAAGTGCATCGTAGCAGAATTATGCTACGTCTGGTAATGCTGGAGGGGATTAATAAGAAAAAAATAAAGGCAACTCAGTCCATTACGTCTTTCAATTAACACTGCATTACTCATCGCGGCGGTAAACATTTAGAAAACTTGAATTATGGGCTATCATGGCAATTAAAAACGAATTATCGGCTCACTCACGGCGTAACCAGACCAAATGGTTTTCAAAGAAACTTAATTTGACGCGCGTGGACGTACAAATGATAGACCTGACCGCGCCAATTTTTCATACGTTCATTTCAACACCACCTGTACTACTACTTCAGGTATAGTTAATATTACTGTATCTTTTTTTTTTAGGGCGGACACTTTCGTAAGCACGTACATCCCAAATAGAAATGGAGCAATAAAAAGAGCACAGCCTCACGTTGCAGACAAAAAAAAAAGACCAACTGAAAAGCATATTCCCTAAAGAACAGTTGAAAGCAACCACGGCAGAGAAATTAAACTGCAGTAAAATATAAGGAAGCAAACACCCCTCATATTGTTTTGGGTCTGTGGTGAAAACCATTGTGGCCAGTTATCATGTGGCTGGTTTTGATTTATTTCTAAAAATTGAGCGTTAACCGTGACGTGTCCTGTGACGACAGCAACTTCACGCTTCTGATGCGACGTGACCCCTCTTTTTGTATGGTACCCTCGCATACGCTAGGTGACGTGAAGTACAAGCCAGCACAGCGTTATTTTTCCCCATACAAGTCCCTGAGATTGTAATGAAGAACAACTAAGTAAACCAGACAAGCCATTTTAGGGACCGGTTATTATTATGGACCGGGGAGGACCAAAGTAAATGAAAATGTAACCACCAAATTTCCGATTACCCCCCTCCCCCCGCCTTCGAAACTTTGAAAAAAATCTTGACCCCTCCACTCGAGGTCCAAAAATACAGTGATTCCCCTCCCCTGCAAATGCGATTTTCTTATGGCTATTGAGACTCCCTGCAGATGATTTTACCTATGGCCAAATTATACAAGTATCACTCTTCACCGACGAGTTACCTGTAGTTGTAAGTAATACGTTTCTTGTTTTTAACGAAAAGACACGTTGGGTTAAAAATGTTCTATAAAACGCCGATGCTCCTTATATCCATCGTGTGTTGTCTTGCATACAATAAGCATGATGACTGCAATGTTCACTTGTATCTCCACATCCGTAACACAGTCAGCACCTGAAAGACAGAAGATGCCAAGAAACCAGGAATCAAGGCCTTTCTAGAAAGTTTGCTGAAAAGACCTACACATGTGGTACTGGTAGTAATAGCTTCAAAACCTTGTAAACCCTTAAGGGCCATTCTGACAGCGCCCGGCGAACAGTACGGCACCCGGCACCGGCAGAAGTGACATCAAAAACAGAGCCCGAGGGCACGAACCACCGGCCACCGTTGTCGTTCCGTTCGGGTCTAGCTAGGCTTGACTTTCGTGGCTCCGTCTCCGGCAGCCGCCGACGGTAACCAATCAGACAACGAACTGGCCTTGACACAGCAACATGGCGCTGCATCTTCTAGCCGACGCTTCGTATTACGAGCCGGTCATTATAGAAACATATTCCTTTGGTTGTGCAACATCAAGGGACAAGACATGGAGGGGGGGGGGGGGGAGGAAGGTAACTAGTGAAAGGAGATCGCTAATTGCCTGGTGAACTCACATTTGTGTATAGAAATAACTGCCAGGTCTCGAGGCGGTGTGTTTGAATGCTGTTTAAATGTGATAATACATCGGGGTTTCGTTATGAGGCGTGTGCAGGCGTGTGTTTTGGGGTTGGAGCTTGCATGAGACGGTGCGTTTGCAAGCAAAAATAAAAATAGAATTGTACTTGGATGTGTGAAAGTTTGAGCGGATGCTTCGACGAATTATCTTTCATTTTCTAGTAGTTAGTACCATGGATTTGTGTTTTTCTGTTTGCTACGGGATCGGCTAGCTCCAGCGGCAGGCCGTTTGTAATGAGAACTACTACCGGTGTCGTTCACCGCCCGTCGTTGCCGTTCGCCGTTGCTGTACCGTTCGCCGGGCGCTGTCAGAATGGCCCTTTACATGGTGGAGGAGGGGGTCTTTTTTACCATAATATACCACATAATACCATATGTGGTAAATAATCAGTGGTATTACTAGTAGTAGTAGGGGCAAGGTGGCATTATGGTTAGCATAACCGTCTCACGTGCCAGAGGTCCCGGGTTTGCGTTCAGCCTCAGCCACCCCTGGAATTTTCGGGAAGAAAAGGGCTCTGTGATATCTCACACTCACGTTGATTGTGGCATGTAAAAGATCTTAGGAATTTTCGATGGATGGGATTTACCTAGAAAAATTGTCCCTCTCTCCTTTTGGCGCTATAGCTAATGCTTGGGTGCGCATCAAACAATAACAACAGTAGTAATACCACATGTGACCCATTATCAGACCACGATACCATATTATGTGATCAATTATCAGGCCATAATACCATGTGTGGTCGTCAGTTATTATCAGACCATAATACCATGTTATGTGGTCAGCTATCATTGGTATTACCTGTAGTAATGCCATATGTGATCATGCAGTTACCAGACATCATACTGGTCAACTATCAGAGGTATTACCAGTAGTAATACCATATGTGGTCAATTACCAGACATCATACTATATTATGTGGTCAACTATCAGTGGTATTACCAGTAGTTACACCAGAACATTGTTTAATATCCTTAATACCTTGCTCTTACTTTGTCGGCAAAGCATTCATACAATTCCTGATGAATTGCGTTATCTTATTTTGTTATGTTGTTGTAGATAAATGATGACATACGTAGAGGCTTGCTGACGCTAACATATATGATACTGTATTATACGCCATTTACAATGCTTCTTCTACAACCGTAAGTGAAAGGGACTGATGTGTATAGTGCACTGTCTGGACGATACAAAATATTCGTAATCAAGGTATTACGATATCGATCATTTTTCGAGAATCGCGAGTTACAATCCAAACTGAAAAAACACTAGAGTGCTTGCGTGAGGTGTGTTTATCAGCTTGGGAATGCAACGAGTGATGAGAAAATTGTTCATACTGAGACTTGAGAAGTATTTGGTACTGCAGTACTACGTTGCAACAAAAGCAAGGTGCAGGGACAATGAAAATCATCGGATACTCAGTGTTGTTACCTGTAACAAACTGAGGTTAATACTGAACCGACAGTTACACAAGAAAACGCGACGAAGGATTTATGTCAGGGAATTACTCATCTCTTTACCAGAAGGACGTTTTATGTCAGAAATATTTGACACGACGCGTGTTCGTTTAATTAGTATACATTATGTTCACTGGAACGACCGGGAGACTACGAGTCAGTCCTAGTAGGCTGGATGTCCTGAGTTCGTGGTCCAGTCGGGGCAATTTCTTTTCTATCCTTTCCAAATAAGTTTATGTTGTGTTCTCACAAGGCTAGTCTTTACTGCTTACTGCCTCTTTCACGAGCCCTCATTTAGGAGTCGCCTGCAATGTAGGATAGGTAGACAATTTAGTAGTATGAGACATAAAATTAGATATTAAATTGCTTCCCTATACTACATTGCAGGTGACTCCTAAATGAGGACTCGTGAAGGAGGCAGTAAGCAGTAAAGACTAGCCGGGTGAGAAAGCAAGATAAACTTATCTGGAAAGGATAGAAAAGAAACTATAAGAAGGTATTATTATATGTATTTAGATTAAACTATTAATGGCAATTCTTCATCTCATGTATAATACAATGGTGATACTACTAAAGACTGGTCATTATTTAGCGACGGGAGAAGGTGCATGGATCTTTTGGGTCCACTCAAGGGGAAAGTCCTACATCTTCCAGGCCTGAAAGTGACAGTTTCAGTAACAATTTCTATAAATGCGTCAACTTACCAGGGGCCTCCCCAAGACCCCCACCCATGGTTTAAGTGTTTGCAACGTTTTGTCTTTGTCTGTATCAATAATAGCTTATGTTTTTTTTTTTTTTTGGGGGGGGGGACATTATTTAGTGATGGGAGAAGATGCATTGCCACTCGAGGGGAAAGTCCTACATCTTACAGGCCTGTCAAGGTACTAACAAAAATTTCAGCAGTAAAAATTTCTGAAAAATGCCTCAACTTCTGAGGGCCCTCCCTACGGTCCCCACAAACGGTTTAAGTGGTTTTGCAACATTTTGCATTTGTTAATATCAATAATAGCTTATTTTTTTTTTCAATAAACCGTCTAGAAAAGCTGTAGCTCCTTTATTTACGTAAAGCCATCCACTGATGGGACAAGAAATCGTTAACAACCCCCAACTGCAAATTAATTTTACATTGACCTTTGCTCCTGGTTCAACTCTCAAACGTCACAATTACACACTGGCTAACACGCAGATTTGGTGATATTTAGTGACTATAAAATAGCGTTACTTTCAGTGACACAGCAGCAGGCATATGCAAAGGATTCCTGTTAGGAATGAGAAGTATTGGAACTGTTCTACCATTATTATTTACACGAAAATTTAGTAAATTGTCATATCTTACACTTATTCAGGTAAGTATTTTGATTCTAAACTAGGTGTTAAACAACTCATGTTACACATTGTTTGCAAAGCTTCTAAAAAATTAAGAATTAAGGGTTGAGATTATGCTGGGACGAAATTTTTATTTGAATACATCGCCTAAAATTTCAAAATTGAGCAAACCTTAAGAGTACGTGGAATTCCATCAAATCAGTTAAACAGTCCTTTGTTACCTTTTCTGTATGTTCTCCTGATGTATAAGATCAGAGATGAATAAAGAATACATAGTATGTGGGGAGTAGAATACTCTGAACTCATTCAGTAGAAATGGTCATTTTCATTTATCTCACCTGGAAAGGACTTCACAACAACACATAAACCCCAACTTAAACGAAAATATCAGATTTTCAAGTTTGTTCCATAAACGACCTCATTTATGTAAGAAACTGGTATTAACTAATTAGGTCAGTTTATGAAGGTTCAGCTAGGTTACAATCAGTTAAAATTTGGCTGCAGTTCTATGCACTAGTTTCATAAGTTTCCATGATGTGTTGTTATCGCACACTCTGTTGACCTTGCTTTGTTTCTGGGAACAGTAAAACGAGGTCGAGATTAGTACATCCAGGAAAATGAGTTCCTGAGGCTTTGTATACCCAAGAACTTTTGGATTGGTCCACTCAATGCATCACATCGTAGATGGAGTAGAGCTATTTCCCTTCGTAAAGTATACACGGCGAGATTACCCAAGATGTTGGTGACATCACTGCTTCTAAACCAAAAACAATTGTGTACTTCCACGATGTTAGCTTGGGACAGTGATGTTCGTCTTCTGACACGACGCAACAAACGTTGCCTATTTTCAATCGCATTGGATTTAGTTAGCTTATAGTGCACTTTTAAACAATTTAAACAATTTGATAAGTATTCATCCATTTTTCATGCAGCTGTGTGCCGTTTCATCCAATAGCTCCAACAAAGTCAACAAAAATCAATGAAATACAAAAATCAGTAAAAATGTTGCGAACCACGGCAGTGACGATACATGAATTTGAATTTTAAAAAAATGGCCGCTGCCTTGCTGCTATCTCACCAAAATCTCGTGCTGCTGACTTGTATTGAGTGGACCGACCCTACCAAAACTGTATATAATCAAAAGGTCCCTGAGTACACCAAAGTTTCCCTCAGGGATTCCTGGAAGTGGATTCACCACCACTAGCACATAAAACTCCATTTCAGCAGCTGGGATAACAAATGAGCTAACATTCGCAAGCACATTCCATCTTGGATCAAAAAGCAAGGATGGCTGGGATAAGAATTGCAGCCAGCCTTGGCACTAGGATTAGCAGTTGCAAATTTCTCGCATGGTGTTGCAATAAAGCAATTACACCGTTAATAAAATTACAACCGCACTCAGTATTCCGACTAAACGAAGCTTGTTGCATGATCCATTCCTGATAATACCTCACTGAACTGAGTAGGGTAACAAACAGTTCTGCACTGAATTCGAGTATTCAAATATGTCACAAAACAAGACACCGGGAGCATGCATTTATACTACAACCTTGTTGGCAGTTCTTCAGGATCATCTGAGTTGTAGTGACGGTTAGTGAATTATTAAAGTTGCAAGCTAATTTAAACTACGTCACGTTGGGTTGTTAGAACAATAACAGTAATTCCTCAGCGAGGAATCCTCTGTAATACAATCTCCTTGTTTACCATACTTATTTATCCTTTGTATTTCACCGTATGTTGTACATGTTTCAATGTCACTGTCGTCATCACACTGAACTGCACTTTCAAACAATCCTCCACCTGGAAGCGTGTGCAGTTTTATTTTAAAGCTACTAACTTTCTTTAATTTCTGCTGCGTTCTTCTGTTCACTATGTAGTGACGGACACTAACTACATTTTGAAGTTTGAGAATTTCACACTTTGTTCTTTCTACACTTGTTATGTTATTTATAGCATTTACTACCCGAAGTGCAGCTCTAGCAGCTAATGCACTGCGAACATCTATAGGTACACTTTCTTGACAAACACAGTATTCTACACCAATCCCCGCATCATCACAAGTTCTTCCTTTAGGTATTTCATTGAACAAACTGATTCCGCGTTGAAAAACACTTGGGTTAATGTTTTGGTCAACCCCCGTGAAGCTGAGTATGTCCTTCAACATTTCGTGGACATCGTACATTGTCACCAATCTCTTTTGGTTGAGTCTTAAATTCATGTAAAAATATGGATACTTCTGTTTAAACGATGGTGGGACAAGCATAAGAAAAAATGGTAAGCTGTCTTCTTGTGACCCCATGTCCGTTTCCCGAAATCGTCCCCATCGCAATCCGTGATCGCTAAAAAAGATGAGGAAAGTGTTGTTTCTGCTTGGATGTGTCCTGTACCACTGGAAATATTCGTACATAGGATCATCTACGTAACCTGCAGAATTCAAGTAACTATGTGTCGTTGCAGTCATGAACGAGAATGAAAACACAGGATCATCCTTGAAATGAGTCATAAAGTCCTTGACCCACTGAAGTAAAACGGTCTCGGTATTTCGCGAGTTGAAACAGTTTTCTTTTCCATATTTCGTCATGTAAGAGTTATCAGCTGCCAAATAAAAGGGGCGCATGTAGTAATCGGTTGGCTGGAAATAAAAACCTTCCTTCAAATAATGGAATATTGCTATTCCCGGGTAGTCTTCAGCAAACAGCGTCCGGTAACCAAGACTAGAGAAGTTTTTCCATATGAACGGTACATTATCGTAAGGTCCGTCACCGATATTCAGCTCTTCTCTTGATTTACCGGCAAACAAAGGAAGTAAACAGGGAAAGGTGTTTAGGCCAATTTTGGTGTAACCTTGGAATTCTAACGGGTCATAGTTTTGTTTGAGGTATTTGTATGTTTTGGGAAGCTGACGTAAAAAGTTCCGATGTGAAACCGAGTCAAAGCCGACAAAAACAACATTAAATTTTTCTCGACGTTTGTCCTGTCTGGCTAATGACTTCAAGGCTTTTAGACGTCTAGCTTCTACTTCAGGCTTTGTTTGTATGAATGCAAATAAGTCATTGTAAATAATGTGTTCAGTTTTGTTAATACAAGTTAGCTCTAGAAATTCATGAATGGAAGTGTAACGTTCTTGCGTTAATTCTTGAACAAAATAAGTTTGGTACCGGTTGTCTGTTTGACCGTTTCCTCCTCTCTTGATACCGTACAATTCACATACAATATCATTCTCACTAATTTTAAAGTACCTGGCCATTCCGATTTTATCAAGAAAAAGTACGTTTCCTTTTGTTTTAGCAAAGGACACACCACATTTCGGCCTTTCTACCCTTTCATAGAAGGGCCTCGCTTCTACATCAAACGGATGGTAATACTTCATCTTGCATCCTGAAAAATCCAGAATATACGGAGAATTTTGTGAAACTGGCACTTTCTTAGTATAAGGCAACGAGGTTTTGATGACTGAAGCTGATGTTGATGCATCTGATGATGAAAATATGGACGACGCAGAAAGATGACTTGATAAAAATGATAAATGTGAAGGATTTGGCATTCTTTTTGAAGTTGATAAAGTTGGGATTTCGGCAGGTTTTGAAGGCAAAACCTGAAAAAGTAACAAAGCACTTGACTAAAATTGTGAGTTTGATAACTTGTTTATAAAGGCAGGCCGACACAATATGCAAGTGTTAGTGAATATTCACAGTGATGAACCAGTCTAGAACAAGCAAGCAAGCTAGCTGTTCGAATTCCTACTTCCATGTCGCTCACAGGTTCTCACTTTGGGTGCCTTTGAAAATTGACCTAAGTAACTCAGGTTGCGAAGAAACACGCTGTTGCACGGACTAATTGCATAGGCCGCACGAGATGTCACGTCATAATCCCCTGATCTAGCTTAGTCTAAGACGATTGCCTGTGCATATGACATTCAAATTACACTTCAGGAAGTAAACTAAACAACAGAACAAACCCTGGTCGCCGAGCTTAGTTCGAGAGTAACTGGGGGGATCGGGTGCTAACACTGCAAACGAATCGACTGTCGACCAATCAGAAACGAGATAGAAACAAGAAGGCATTTATTTGCATTAATTCGCTGTGTCTGGTGGATGAGTTTATGTTGCAGGGGGGAAGAAGGTTCGGTCTTGTAATTCTTTAAATAAGCTTCAGGAATTAGTGATAAAATATTCATTGTATCTTAAGAGCAAATGCGTAAACAAACTCCTGCTTGCTGTTCAAATTAATACTGTTTGTAGTTTATTGCTGCCACATGAATGAGCGTCGATACGATGACGAATCATTCTAGTGATGATTTAGGGTTAAAAATGATACTAATTCGTCACGTGTAGAAGCAACGAGAGTAACTTTTGATTGATTCAACCAGGTCAGTTTTCGAAGGCACCCTTTGTAAATACTAGGAAATACCTTTGCACATAGTGTGCCCATAGCTTTTCAAAAAGGGGTGTTGGACACTATCAAAAAAAGGGCAAAGAGCAACATTTTCAAAGGAATATTTAAATAAGCCGGTACTGCTTTTCAATTCCTATATCCCTTCAATCCCTGTGTTAAAAACAACTGTTTTAAAAAAAAATAGTAATTACTAGGCCACATTAAGCTTGAAACACTGAAATCAGTATTGCAATTCTCGAATAACTATTGTTTTACTAATGTTTTCCTTCGTTTTAATTTTTTTCCCCCATAATATGTATCTATCGAAAGAGCATCCAAAAGAAAAATCAGTGGGAGCACGTGCCCTGATGTGCCAGAGCCCTTGAGTGTGGGATTATTATAAATGTTTCAAATGACTGCTAATCCTCTTTAACACAGTGTTACATGACAAAGACTACAGAAAAATCAGTTGCGGCTTTCTCCAAATTAGTTTGATTTAATTACATCAGTGATTCAAAATCATTTAGCTAACAACTCCTTTAACCAGTAATCTGCAGAATTCTGTGCACATTAAGCAAAGGGTTGAAAGGTACAATGTTAATGCTGTCAGTAAGACCCAAAATGCAAGGTTTATCAATGAAATGCATTGTTGACTTCATGGTGCTTGACTTTCAATTCAGCAATTACACCAAGGAACCATGAACTTAACACAGCATCATTGGTACGGTAGGCGGTTCTCACAATGCCTCTGGTGGTTCTAGTGTGTTATGTTAATTCTGGACTCTGATCTCCCATCACGCCCAACAACAAAACTAAAGTTAGTGATTACTTTTCGCAGCTAACTTGACTGCTTCGCTGGCTCCTGAGGATTTTAAATAGCCAATTTTGGAATCGTCTGAAAAGGATGCGTGTTATGTTCTTGCTCCTTATGTAATGCTCGGCAAGGAATACTCCTGTTCTTCATGATTTTTCCAGTCTGATTCAACCAAGTTGGTGCAAAAACTTCAGATTCACTTTTGTAGTTGAAAGTTAATCGTATTTTATGACATAACCCGACGAAAAGGACACCTGTATCATTTGGAGGACCGGTAGGGACACTATGTGTTTTACCAGAAAGTTACATATGGTAAACTAATGGCCCCTTCAAACCCAGCTAGAGTCCTGACCAAACCCCAGAAGCGATATTCTACTGTCGCCTTCTGACTGCATAATTAGAAATGCAGTTTATATTTCATGGAATGTCCTTTTGTGGTTGATTTTTTGAATAGTGTTTAACGAACATTTTTGCTTGAGTGGAGGGGAAGTACGTATGAAACATGGAGAGCTGGGGCAAGAGTGAGAAAGTGACAAAGGAAGGGATTTGTGCATGAAAGGAAATTATCACCCACAGGAAAGCAATCCGAAATAGAGCATTAGTTTTTCTTTGGGAGGGAGGAGAAAAGATTCAAGGAATAACAAAAGTATGACAGCCAAAGTGCCTTTGCCGTGGCACAATGGCCAGTCTCAGCCTGTTTAATCATCTGTACACTCTTGCTCGACAGTGGACGTGTAGACAAAGAAGAAGTTAGTGGAGGGCTTGCTGGCATTGAGACAAGACTGTGACACATTTGAAACTGGTAAAGCACACAAAAATACCGGCCTTTTAACACTGACATTTGGTGCAGGCTTTAATACTCACGGCTGTCATCCAGTATCAAATATGTATGTTGGGAAAAATCGATCTGTAAATGCTTGACAGGCTAACTGTTACATGGGACTCCCATCAGCATTAAATGGATTATGCATAAACAGTGAAATACAATGCAACCTAACAAATTGAAATAAATCTAATGTGATGAGAGCCGAAACCCAGGTGTTGCTTCCCAAATTACTGATTTAAGGGGAGCCAGAAGGTAGGGGAGACCAAGTAATATTTCCCTATCGCCTTGCCTTCCCTGCAAACATATAAGCACACAAACAGCAAACTAAAAACCCATTTTAACAACAAGTCCAACAACAGTACAGCACAGGTGGGCGTTTAGATTAGAATGGAGGAGGAGCTA
Source organism: Lithobius niger (assembly GCA_023313725.1). Taxonomy (NCBI): domain Eukaryota; kingdom Metazoa; phylum Arthropoda; class Chilopoda; order Lithobiomorpha; family Lithobiidae; genus Lithobius; species Lithobius niger. The sequence continues at coordinate 100,065 of JAHWFP010160374.1, read as the reverse complement.
CACAAGACATACAAGGTATGATTAGTGAGGAGATGATATCTGATGGGACTACCAACAATGAGGAACCATTAAAGACGCGAGAACTTCGTTAAAACTAATGTTATGCGTCTATTCAGAAAACATTGCTTTCCTTTTATCGTGAACTTACAGCACAATCTTATGTCTGGCTGGTATTTCATGAGACTTGACATCCTCATGTTCAGGAAATCAAGATACGGTAGACGTTCGCGAGTTAAAGTAAAGCAACTCAAATGAACCAGGGATGAGCCGAGTCTTGTTTAACTTGCGAAATGACGTTGTGTTACGTCACAATGATGATTTTGTATGGCATTTCTCTATCTAATGTCGCTTTTCCCAAACGTGTCGCTTTTCCCAAACGGGAGGTAATTTGCAATGGATGTGGAACGGCAGTGCCACAATAAGCCTTTTCTTTGAAGGAGTGCAAGACATAAGTAAATTTCGGGTTTAGGTCGTAGCCTATTTATTTCGTAGAAATTTGACCCCTGCCTCCTAAATTACGTGCCCTCTTTACCACGCGCCATGGCTGTTTGGTGTGACGTGCATATCACATGGCTGGGCTAGTCCAATCAGACGGCCAAACAGCCGTTGTTCTCGTTCGTCATTGGCTAACTCATGGTGACGTCACGGCAAACAGCCGTTGCGCATGGTTTAACTGCTGCCCCTCTTTCCAGCCCCCCTCCCCTTAATAGGGGTTAGGTAGTTTAGATTTCACCACGTATTATAGTACGCTGTTAGTTCCTAACTCCAACAGATTCTGTCATGCAGTGCTAGATCATAATGAGGCAAAGAAACACGGGAATAGTTAATCGAGCAGATGATAATAATCCGTAATACCAGAAGCCGATGAAGCGAGCTCCCTCCTGGTAATACTTTTATTTCTAGCACTCTGAGTAGCCTGTATTAGTAAAACACTCTTTATTTATAATAGTAAATTTCCATAGTAACTTACATCTGCTCCTGGAACTGTAGTATCCTGTAGTGGCATGGTTACATTGTTAATTTCGACGTAATTGCTGGAGAAAGAAACCCTCCAAGTGTGAAGATCGAAATCAACTATAAGTGAAGAAATCCAAATCAAACTGATTATGATTGTGACAAACAACAGTTTGTATTTCACACCCATGATTAATTAACCTGTAAGCAAATAAAAAAAAAATAAAATAAAAACATTTTCATTTTCTGTGGGAATTTCGTGTTGGGAGATCGGCATTTTTCTTAACTACTATACAAAAAACCAAACAAAAACAAGCAAACAAGTGAGGGCCATAGAACTTTGTTGAGTGGGGGCAGAAAGAGGCAAAGCATACTGAAATTCAAACTGGGGTCTGTGAACTCAGAAAAATGTTCTAGAACGGGGGAGGGTTTAATTCCGTCATTTTCAAAATTTTAATCGTTATGGAACATTTCAAAAGTCAATTTTCAAATTTTTTAGGTGGTGCCTCATTCATCTACTTCAAACCAAATTTTATTATTAACTTCGAGGTTAAGAGCAAAATTTGGGTGAGCCATGTAGTTAGATTAAATAACCAAATAATGAAAGGAAAAAAAAAATCCGCGATATTTTCTATTTAGGCATCATTTGTTTCCACTCAGGTCGGTATTTCGATGATAAAAAGTCACTTTTCAACCTGCTTGTACGAAAATGTGTCGAATATTGTGTCCCCAATATAAGTAATCGCCACTTCGAAAAAACTGCACTAGGTTTTTTTTTACCGCTGTGCCACTAATCGTGAAGTGGTCAAATTTTGTATATTACATGTTATAACCAGGGCTATACCTCTCCCCAGCACAAGCCTGTCGGCAAATCGAGTGGCTCGTAGATATAAAATCCTGGTTACTGTCTAACGTCTTGCAAGACGAAATACCTAAAAAGGTGCGTTATCGTTTAATACACCTACACTGTCTTTCACATTCGCATAGTGGCAGAAAAAAATTTCCTGTTTTACTGTCATGTCATACGCCATCACACACAACATTTGTTGCTTATTGATTTGCTGCAGGTTACGCGCGACTTTGTTCTCGTATACTTTTACGTTGCGGGCAAGATGTCGTGTCTGCAAAATCAAAATTGCTGCACAACTTTGTGTCGCTCGTACACCATGCTGTCACCGCGAACAGCCAGTCTAGTTAGGCCTTTAGTTTGAATTAGCTGGCGCCGCAGTAACTATTCCAAAAAAAGGCATTGGCTACGTGGTAGACGCAGGGTTGCCACATGCGCTTTTCTTATGTTTTTTTTTTTTTTTTATTTCTGACGGAAATTCTTTTTTCGAACTTTTTTTTGGCTTCTTTCGTTTTTTTTTTCTATTTTGCGAATTGTGTCTATGGAATCACGCTGTGGCGCATCCTGGAGATGCACAAAAATCCTCGTCGGGTTTTTGAGGCAGCTTATTTTTTTATATTTCGTCATTTGAATCGTCAAGTACAGGAATACTACTCACCAGACGACAAAAAAGGCCCAAAATAGGCTAAAATGCAGTAGCTTCCGGGGCTCCGCCCTAGACCCCCCAGACCTCCCTCCCTCTCACAGCGCTTCCCCAGGCCCCCTGCTTGGATGGAGAGGGGACACATACCTCAGGATCACCTGTTCCAAACACGTTTTATTTTGGTTGTGTCCTATTTTACCCAAAATATCGTGTGGCTACCCTTATTAGATGGACTTAAACCATGCGTAATGGCTGTTTGCCGTGACGTCACCATGAGTTAGCCAATGACGAACGAGAACAATGGCTGTTTGGCTGTCTGATTGGACTAGCCCAGTCACGTGATATGCACGTCACAGCAAACAGCAATGGCGCGTGGTATAGTGCCCTTTTTTCACCAATTATTTTAAGGCTTTATTTTTCCTTCATGCTGCACTCGGGAGGCGGGGGGGGGGGGGATATAAGTTGTAATGCGCCTATTTTTTGCACTAATATTGTTGGCAAAATGGCCCATCAAACCCTTCCCCCCTCCCCTCCCCTGAAAAGTTGCTTCGGTACGCCCCTGGTTACAACTTGTAATCATGGTGTTATTAGTATGTGAAAAAATAAACTTATAAATTTATTAACAGTATGCGTTCAAAACTGTTAGGATGATGGAAGGATTGGCCATTTTTTTTTTACTGTCATGAAGTTTCTGCCAATATTTTTATGGCGTAATCTATATCAGTACAACATTGAGATTGTGTTGGAAATTCTAACATATGTTGGAAAGCTGTGCAGCAGCCAGCATGGTTTGTTTTCATATCACAGATCTAGAATAAGCCCAGACAGACCCGTTCCTAACAGATGTGCTTATTGCAACTTGAATTTAGTACTTAAAAAATGAATTGATGAACTTATTTTTTACTGGAAGAACAGGAATGTGTGTGTGTGTGGGGGGGGGGGATTGGAGAAGCGAGTAAAATCAAAATAACAAAGCCAATAAATAGAGAAATTATGTAAATAAGACAGTGGCGTGCACGGGGGCAGATGGGCATTGCCTCTGTCCATTTTGCCCTTTTTTGAAAAAAAAATATGCCCTATTGTAATGACAGACCGCCGAAAAAAAATTCGTTTTGCTGACAAGCAAATTTTTTTCTTGAGTGCACCAAAACGCAAAAAGACCTCGGTCTTTACCCCTCAGCCAAATTTTTATTAATGGACAGAAATGGCCCATCTTGCAACCATTTAATAGCCCAACACATTATCTAAGTCTTCGGGAAGCCAAATCTCAAGAATTCCATCTTGAACTTTCACAATCACCATTTGAAAACTACTCCAAAATGACCGCAGCGCTCCTTCATAATGGCCGCCATTATCAAAACTTGTAATTTGTATTTTCTATTTGTATCACTTTTACTTTTAGGGAAAAAAGCCCAAAGACATTAGCATAGTGTTTAATAGGAGGAGCTTCCTCTGCGAAGGTACTTAACCTCCTATTTAATTGTACAGATAACTTTGTATGTGTGATATTTTTTATTGTGTTGAACTGCAGCAACTTTTATGAAAAATTTCCACAGCGATAGTCGACTGTCCTTTAACTTTGAAGCTATTTATTCTACTCAAACTTAAATGCGTTATAGCATTCTCTAAGCTAATTTATTTATTCTTTTTGTGCTTTATTAATAATAATCTTTTGCCCCCAAAACGCTACAATTAGTCCAAAATGTACAGACGTCGGCAATCACCGGACACGAATTTTTGTGTATATATGTTTTGCTTTAATTCTCTACAAAACTCGACTGACCCATCCGAATGTTATTGCTCTGCTATTAAAAACCAAAAGATATTTATAAAAGATCTATTTCCATGCAGTCCGAAAGTCAAACTGTGCTTAAAAACTTCGAATCCTCAATGGCCCCCCCCCCCCGCCAAAACTAGTTGTGGTGTATAACACTGCAGTTTTCAGTTAAAGCTTGTAAAATGTAATAGTAATACTTTATGTATTACCCAAACCAAAGTCCTAAGCTTTAACACGAGCCAATTCACGATGTGCATTTGTAAATATTCAATCAATAATCAATTTCCCAATGCAAAGACCATTTCCCAAAGTTCAAGAGTTGAAAACTCTATTTGGTCGATCTCTAACCATTTCCTACTCCTTCAAACGGCTCTGCACCAAAACCCTTTGCTCTACCGACTTTCCCATTATTCTCCTGGCCCTCCACCAATCAGACCCCCGTAGCTCTCCTCGGCGTCCGCGCCTTGGTCCAGAAAATCCGCTGCTCCAGCATAAAAATCCCCAGTTGCCCTCCCTCTACAGCTCAGTCAGCACAGCTCCGAGCGCTGCTCGGGAGAGCACAGCTCACGGATCTCTCAAGCTAGAAGGGTCACGCCGGTCGGGTGTGGAGATGTCACGTCCGGGATTGTCTTGCCGGGAAAAATGGTAGTGGTTGTAAGTAACTAGTTTAACTTTAGAAGTTTATCTTTAGGACCCCCCCCCCCCCCCAATTCTAAATTTATAGTCTAACTTAAATTAACCTCTAGCTTGGAGTATTTATGGTTGGTAAGCCTTATCGGCATTGCTGGTCTTTACCACCATAATGTTAGAGTAGGCATCTCTTTCTAAAAAGCCAGTTTCTTACTTTGTTCATTTTTTTAAATGTAAACAAAGGGACGGTTTGATCCTCGCGAAGAAAAATAACTGTGGGACGACTTGAAAAGTACAGTTGTCTAATATAGTTGAACTTAGCGGACGCGGTTCAACTTGCTGGGTATTCCTTGATAGGAACCCAAGATAAAAATGCTTTTTCTTGTCTAAATTAAGTGTTTAAGAACAAACATCGTTGTTCTTGTATCCAAGTGAATTTCTAATGTAAATTCTTGATTTATTTGTTTTTGCCAAACTTGTCAAAAGCTGAACTAGTGAACTAAATGTAAAAGTGTTATTTTTATTATTCTGATGTTTTAAAATAAAAACCAAGAGTTTTTAAACCTCAGGTTCGTTCCCTAGTACGATTAATTGTTTTTAAGTGTAAATTATTATGTAGCCCATTTTAGCTTTATACTTCGTTTAAGCAATTAAATTAATCCACCGTTGGTGGCAGTGTAATTACCGGTAGCATTAAGGTTAGGCCTAGAATAGGACACTGACGCTCCATCCCCCAAGCCGGGACTGTAGCCCATGCTGTGTTATTGAACGTAAAAAGTCGTCAAAACCACAAAACCTGATGCTAAGAAATACTCGTCAACCAAGGATGTCGGGGGTGCTACAAGCACCTCAGCCGTCGTAGCGTCCGCCGCTACACTATCTCGTTATTTTTACCTTATAAATGCTGGTAATGCAGCGAAAGGAATGGCCTAAAAAGACGCAAAAAGGGCAAGAAAAAAGAGCCAGGGAAAGGATAGATAGGGGCATAAAAGGGCATAAGAGACAGTGACAAGCTAAAATGAGCGAAAAAAAAAGCCTCACGAGCCAAAAAAAAAAAGTTAGTTGAACTTGCCCTTTTACTAGAACTTGTCCCTGCCCTTTCGGAATTCTGTGCACGCTTCTAATATAAGCATACACAAATTGCTTTAAATTATATACGAGTAAAAGAATAACGCAACAACTCACATGATCACTTCTTGAACTGTTTTAGAAATAACTATCAAGATCAGCCATATGACGAACTAATTCTTACTCGTGACTTTTAACTACCGACATGTGAACTAGAAAAAGCCGAACTGGGGTAAATGTCACTCCATTTCCTCTACCGAATATGTGGACTTACTTTCGGACTATGGGCTGGAAATAATGATTGACTTACTTTCGGACTATGGGCTGGAAATAAAGATTGACTTACTTTCGGACTATGGGCTGGAAATAATAATTGACTTACTTTCGGACTATGGGCTGGAAATAATGATTGACTTACTTTCGGACTATGGGCCGGAAATAATGATTGAATTACTTTCGGACTATGGGCTGGAAATAATGGTTGATTTACTTTCGGAGCATGGGCTGGAAATAATGATTGACTTACTTTCGTACTATGGGCTGAAAATACTGGTTGGCTTTCCTACCCATTACAGGTAAGGACCAGCTCCTAGCACTTTAGACATGATGACCACAAGCAGTGACCATTATGAATCAAGTGCTTGCTTTTATCACCCCCTTGGCAAAAAGTGATCATGTCGTACTGCTTTGGACTCTGGTGTGCTACCGTGAAGACAATGTTTATTCTGCAAAATGATACGATTTTAGAAATGCTGATCATCTTGTTAAAGAACAATAACCTAGGACCCACTGATTGGAGTGATGAACTTCATGACTTAAATACGTGTGAAGCATGGAATGTTGTAGAAACTAATGTTCGGAATCTTATTGACTATATCGCTCCTTGAGAAAGACGAATGAAAAACAAACCTAGGTGAGAGAAAAGCATAATTGTTACGGCAACTGCTAAACTCGCGAATGCCCGTACCATACCATACCACATATAACCCCGATTTTGATTAGCGAATTGCCTAAAGTGGCTATGAACACAGTAAACAACGAATCTTCTCCCCTAGTGGTTTTCAAACTCGCCCTGGGGTAAAAGTACCTGCTACCATATTGGCGAATATGATTTCCTCATTGTCCTATAAATCCTAAACAGGACCCTGTGCCCCAGGAGTAACCTGCTACACCAGGGAAATTGCCACTGGAACACGGTAAGTGTAGGAAACTTATTTTTTTTTTACCTTTTAAACTAAATGGTGCCTAACAAGATGTCATTTTCAGGTCAAACCGCTAAATTTAAGTTCAAGATTGAATTTACCTCGCTACCATTGTTGAGCAATGTTTGGCCACGTCCCGAAATGTGTTCCAAGGAAAACCCTACGACTAGCTGGGTGTTTTGGGTGAATTGCAGCACCCAAGCATAGAAGCTGTCTCCTTTTAATACAGAAACGCATGATGTCACAAGAAGCCACGCAACAAGACAATTAACCTACAGCTTCTTCCAAAACAGCATATGTGTTAAACAAAAAGTCCGCTGCTGAGCACAGTTTGGTACTGCCAAAACACAGAACACTCGATAGAGCTATAATTCAGCAATCCAAAGGCAAAACGAGAGTTAAGAGTCCGACGAACTACTTTAATCCTTGCTTGTACACATTTATTACGTAGCAGATGTTCCTAAAGAGCAGTGACATTTGCCGCCATGTTGGCACCAGTATGGGTTTGGAGGGCATAACTACAAGGTGCACTACATAAAAATGGAGGGAAAAACAACGGAAGAGCGGATTTCTTAGGCTTAAAATAACGTTGTTTTCTCCAACAACAAAAATCGCGCGTTTTAGGTCTAAGAAATCACTCTTCACAGCATCGTCGTCAGTATGACGCCCTTCTGTTTCTCTCTGCAGTGCCCCTTGCAGCTAACCCATTAAGGCTCCAGCATAGAGTTATACATATACAATAATACTACGTCGTGTCACTGCTCTATAAGTAAACTTATTTTTTTCTCCTTTCGTTCAAAACATGTCCATTCACGGAAGTGACATCATCTTGAACGCAACTGAGGGATTGTGGGAGCTAACTAATCGCAGTAGCTCGCAAAGGAAATTGATTTTTACGGAATTGTGAGCATGCGCGAAGCACAGGTTATCGACTGATTCTGGAAGGATTATCGATTGACTCTGGATGGAGCCATCATGTCAGTCGTGTTGAAAGGTGACATCGTTTCCCTCATCAGACACTTTTGGTACGTTCTGATATATGAAATGGACGTGTCACTGAAGGCACCACCTATGTAGTGGTTAGCATGGTTAACTACTAGTAGTTAGCGCAGCCAGGGCTCTACCACAGTACCAGCCGGATCGTTGATGAAAAATAGCATGCTCAACTGAGTTGAACAATATGGCTGCCAAAGGCACCGCTGAAGCATTTGATTTGTTTTGATGCCGCTTTCTGCCAACAACGGGCGACACCTTCAGTACAAAAGAATGCTGCAACTCTTCTTTGAAACACTTTCTAGATAAACGAACATGTCGCTATTTAATGAAGTCGAGAAATTTAATAAGTTTGTGGCAAAAGGCTATACGGAAATTTATTTGTACGTGGAACCTATTTTCCGGGTGATTATTGAGACTAAGTTAGTGAATTACTAAGCCTTTTTTTCAGTTGCCGCTATTTGGCAGTGGATGGCGGGACTCACCACATGATTTGCTTGGCCAATTCCCGAACAAACTTCGAAGAAATGAAATGGGCCACTCGTGGCGACCATTTTGTCTACCCCCTTAATATTGTCGTAGGTCGGGCCGGATAGCTTACTGACTATGCTCGGGTTCACCACAGGTGACTTGCTATAGGAGTCTGATTTTATTCATCACCCTATATTCACTCCGCTAGACGTGACTTGTAACACACTGTAAGTAATGACTTACAGTATCCGTTAGTAATTACTACACCGTAAACAATTTCTGCAAGATCTACTTTTGACATTGATTAACTTGTTGTACGCCCAGGTCCGAAGACGGGAAAGGGGAGCTTTTTTTTAAAGTTCCATGTTTACGGAGGTTGGTGACGCACTCCGGTCTTGCATCTTCTCGGCTCAGAGACCAAAGTTTAAACATCTCGGCTGAGTGCTGCTCGCTCCAGTCGGGTTACCAGGGAACTATCAGAACGCGTTTTTTGTCACTGAACTTTATTTTGTCATCTTGCATACGCGTATGTCCTGGTGTGTAAGGGTTACATACAGGCTACAGACATGACCAGGGCTACATTCTATCGAAAGAGTTCGGACTCTAATACTGATTTCCCCACTACTAAATCCGCTTTAGACCGGACGCACGTGGTGGCTTGTTTCTGGCCCGGCCGCCTATTTTTAATTGACCACAGCAGGATAGCATGGCACGGCACCGATTTCGCATTGGTAAATTCAAGTGGCCCTGGCCTTTCCAAGGAGGGCTTAATTATTAACCAATGCGAAATCGGGCCCCTAGGCCGGGCCGGTATTTTAAGAGCCGACCCGGCTCACACCAATGGTGTGAGCCTGGCCGCGCCAGGCACGGCCAAGACCGCTTTATTAACCAATGCAAAATCAAATTAGGGTCGGAGACGGCCAGCGCCGCTTAAATCAGAATAGATTATGAATGGTGCTGCAGTGTAGCGGCAGAAAGTGTAACATGTCAAGTACCACAAACCGACACGTGGCGGTGCTGTAAATCGTACTCAGCGAGCCGTGGAATTAACTAACGCGAACCAGCACTGGCCCCGATCGGCACCGGCCGGCCCGCCCCAGTCAGGCCTGGCCGCTTGAATTTGCCAATGCGAAATCGGTATAATTCCATAGTATCGAGTGCGAGAGCACGCTATGCCTTTTTGGGATGATTGTGCCCATGCACAAAATTATGACAGGAAGATTTTTACTTTTCTCGCTATAGAGAGGGGAAATCCGGCCACTTATTTCGAGGCTGTAAAGTGTGAACTCAGAAGCGGCCATGCTCGGCTGCCTCTCTTTCCGACCTGGGCTAGTGGAAGTTCTGTACGAGACGCAGTTAGCAGTGTGAAATCAGGGGGTAGTAACTCGTACAGTCACAACATAAAGTCACAGAAGGCTTACTATTGTAAATAGTGCTCACCACTTGATCATAGGACTGCAGGAGTACAGACAACATGGCGCTGGTAACCGTAGCATAAGCCGGCCCACGGTGGAGTTCACAGATGCCAGCCAATGGACTTTGCGCTGTCACAAACTGCCACAACAATTCTCAATATTTTTACAACCACATATGTCAATTGTTAGTAACATGATTTACCGCCCACGAAATTCGCTCTCCTCAGCCCTCAGTGTGTCGTTTGCCGGCCATTGTTAAATTGCGTGATCGTAATGGCTCGTTGGGACACACAACTTTTTCTAAACACACAAAACTTTTGTGGAACCGGAGCAAGATGGGCGCTGGCACGGGTGTTGTTACAGTATGGTGTTGGAATGCCGAAGTTCCGGTTTCATGAAAGTTGTGTGTGTGTGTGGAAAAGAGTTGTGTGTCCCAGCGAGACACCTCAGTAACAACACACGTATCGTCCCGTTTACTCATGACGTCACTAAATCGTGCCTATGACGCTTGCTGAGTGCTGCTTTCCATTGGAACATGCTCCTCCTGAACGAAGTGAGATAATTGCTGTAAGGTGACGTCAGCAATAGGCAAACTCAGAGAGGAAAAACATATCAACACAACCAAAGGTTAAATAAGGATTAACTACTTATAAGTAGCTTTTGTCACAGCTGTGACCTTTAAGCCTTCCATGACTTAACGTTATGCCAGTATACAGAAGGATTCGGCATGGTTCACAGGAGTTATCCATAAGACGAAGAAAAAAATGCTGCAATAAGTCATTAAAAGCGATTGAAGAAATGTCAGGATGTGCTAAAAGGGATAAAACTGAAATGTCACGTTTCGGGGGTTAAACATGGCCGCTTTCAAGTAGTCAAATTTTTGGCATAAGCCACATCAAAAACAATGATTTAAGGGAAAAAATAAGTACACGCAATGACATCTTTTATTTTCTTTTTAAAATTTTTATTAGACTGCTTGAAAACAGCGATGTTTAAGTAAAGAAACCCAACATTTTAGTTTTTTTTTAGAGCGTCCTATAGCTTTAAAAAAATTAATCAATTTAATCGGTGTTCACGATTTTCAGTTTTTAAGAGCCTTAACAAACAAACACAAATCTGCAATAAATAAACACAAATCGGTGTATACGAAGGCACATTGAAAATAAGACACCAACGAAAAGTCATAATTTAGAAAAAATGTTGCACAGTAAATCATGTTTACGCACTTACGTTTCATTTCATTGACGTGCCCCGGGTTTGAACCAGCGAACCATTCCGTCGCCAGATCACCGTCGTATGGGTAGGGACGGTTGGCCAGTTCTAATGTGGGTCATGTTACGCGAATAGCCTACACTACGTTTTTCTAGTGTATGATTTTCGCTGATGACTGCCTCCAACTTATCTGTAATTAGATGACCGAAATATAAATGCGGTACAAGTCTGTTAGCCTCCAACTTATCTCAAATTAGACGGCCGAAATATAAATGCGGTAAAAGTCTGTTAGCCTCCAACTTATCTCTAATTAGACGACCGAAATATAAATGCGGTACAAGTCTGTTAGCCTCTGGATTCTGTAGTGTCCCTTTTCTCAAAGAATAACTTCGGTCCCTTAAATCATGATCGCGAAATTAGAATAGACTTCTCCCGAACAAAGTTGGAGGTGGGGGTTGGGGGGGGGGGAAGAAAGGATACTCTTCTATAGATGCTGTGCTAGCAGGGCTGGGCCGACTAGGGGTTCAAGGGTGGTGACTGCTTTTTCACAAATCGGAGATATCAGGGGTGTAAAAATTGGATTTTGAAGTAATTTTTTCAATGCAATTTTGTTTTGGTGATATTGACGACGATTTCAGTTACCAACTTCAAAAAAAAAAAGAATTTCTCTCATGTCTTCCTTTAGTTTCCAATTCACGTTTTTTACGTCAAAGTTCACGAGAAATTGCGTTAATAAAAACCAAATTTCTAATGGAATTCTAAATATGACGCTTGTTCACGCTTTTTATTTCAGGTGGAAGTGTTTTAAGCTTAACTGCTATTACAGACAATAAATTTACAAAAAAAAATCATAGTATTGAATTAATGGTGGTGAGTGTGGGTAAGGTGTGGGGGAGAATCACGGGTAGGGGTTTAGTTGACCAACTACTAAAAACGCTGTACGCTCAGCATTTCATGGCTCGGCCCGGTAGTTTTCAAATCAGGTAAATTATTTCAGAACTGATAAATTATTTGATGCGTGCTTGTCAAACTGGGACAGCATTTAAAAAAAAAAATTGTTGTGTTTTTTCGTTTTTAACCGACACCAGAAAGAATTACCACAATTAATTCCACTAGTAAAGAGGCTAATTTACTATTGATAATTTTTCTACTTCACGAATTGCATTCCGCACTGAAAAAAACAAAACGCACCGAACACACGAGCGACGTGTTTTCATCAGCTTGAGAATACAAAAGAGTTACTGAGAAAAATGACCACGTTGCAATGAAAAGAAGCCTTATGGAGTCGAAATATTATCTGATAGCAAACACCACATGTTGTCCATTATTACTACCTTAGTAAATACTACCTTATTTCTCGCAGTGTCCAGGCTGTAGCAACCTTCGTAGTAATTTCAGTGAGCACCAGGGTAATTAAAACCGTGGTGTAGCCAGCCTGAATTGCTGGAGCACAAAAAAAATGCAGACTACTTTTTAACTCTGCAGTCCATTTCTGAACTTTACGGCAAACCGAGTACCAAGTTGAGTAACTCCATAACCTTTTCATTTTATAGTACGTATTTGAACAGATGTTATCGCTTAATATCGTTCAAATTCTATGGGCGTACAGATGTTCGTTTGGCCATTGCAACTGGAAGATGGTTGTAGCATTGCATGGGCCTTTTTGTGGAGGCTGGAATACCTAAATAGGCCTAGTTTGTCAACTCGTTTAGGTTTCAAGTCCAGAAATTGAAAAATAACGACGCGGGAATTGGGAGAGGGAATGTTGATAGAGACTGATCTTTATAGATTAGATAAGGATTACTCACCTTCAGGACGTCCATTTTGGATGGTGGCCTTTTTGGATTACCTGATTGAGGCCATTTTGGATCTTTGTTTTTATTGGTTGACAGCCATTTTGAATTATTGGTGGCTATCTTGTTTTTTTGGTGGAGCCAACTTGGGCAGCGGCCACCTTTGGTTTTACGGGCGGCGGCCATCTTGTATATCGCGGTGGGGATCTCACGGCTCACTTGAGTTGAGCTTTATCTCAGTGGGCATTTTTTCACGATTTGTATTGTGAGTGAAGAACATTTTTTTCTTATGCTAAGCAGGATCGACCATGGGTCCAAAATGAGGAGTGACGCGTTTACCAGCTGCTCTATGGGGGCAAGTTAATAGAGATAGCTTAACAGTAGGTGTTAAAGATAAGATGGCAAGTAGGTCTGAAGGGGTGAGAAGATGACGTCACTCCCACAATGTAATTGGAGGGTGGCCATAGGGGGTGACAGGGGAAGCCGATGACATCGCAAGGACATGTTGAGACATGCATGGATGATTGAAAGGCCAACTTAAAGGGGCAGCTGACTAGTGCACTGATGGAAAGGCCAACTTAAAGGTACAGCTGACTTAAGAGGTATAGCAGGCATCTTTTGACTTTGTTGCAGAAGATCTGTTCATCCATTTTGAAACCAATTCTTAGGCTTCAGCAGTTTTATTTTTCCATCGAAGCTGACATTTTGTGTAAAACCTATTTCACAACGGAGGCAAACACTTAGCACACACAGATTTTTTTATTAAAAATAAATATAGAAAGAACAAATTTGAGAAGGCAAGCATCTTTAATTACCTCAAGATTTAAAAGTCCTAAGCTTTTTTTTTTACTTTATTTGAACAGCTAAGCTGGTAGAAACAGATTTTTAAAATTTTTAATTGACTTTTGGTTTAGTTGACTGTTTTAGGTTTGCAACAGCTTGCTATCTAATGGCGGGGTGAGTCATACTGTTGATCGTCATCAGGAGGGGAAATAAGTACTAGTCATAGGTTATTTTCTGTTTGCAACAGTTTGCTATCAGATGGTGGGCTGTCAGCAGTCATGCTGGCGATTGCGGGAGAGATAATGATGGCTATTGCAAGCCGCTTATTGCAAGCCGGCTTCTTCTGCAAGCCGTAAATGAATTATGTAAACATCAAACTTTAAACTTAAAACAATAAAAATTCCAACAAGGCAGTTCATTGCACTAATACCTTTTAAAATAAAACAGCAACTATGACAACAACACAACAAACGAAAAATTGTTACACACAGCAAACATTCAGTCAAGCTCAACATACACAGACACACAACAAACTAAAAAATGGAGGGAAAGGGGAGGGGGGAGAGTTAAAAAAATCAAATATTACACCAAAGCAGACATTCAACCAAGCCCTGCATAGCTACAAATTAAAAATTAGAAAAAATTATTTAAAAAAAAAACTTAAGGATAGGGGGAGGGTGACGGGAAGAGTAAAATATAAAATATTAGGCCAAAGCAGGCATTCAGTCAAGCCCTGCACTGCTACAAACTTAAAATTCACAAAAATTAAAAAAAAGTTTAATGGGAGTGGGGATGAAATCACTGATAAAGACATGCTGATTGCTGAGACAACCAAAATTGATGAAAAGCCCATCTTAAAGAGGTAGCAAGTTTGTGTACTTAGGCAAAGCCAACTTTAAGGGGCAGCAAGGTTACGTATTGAGGGAAAGCTTATCTTAAAGGGGCTGCAAACAACTTTTAACTTGGTTGCAGAAGAGCTGTTCATCCATTTTGAAAAAAGGGGAGGAGCGGAGCGCAGCAATAGCTCTAACTTTGGTCCCTACACGGGTGCAACAGTGTAGCGAAGTGGCCTGCGTGCACACCGAAGCGAGCTTTGTTAGAGATCTGCTTTGTTTGCGTCGTATTCTGGAGAAGTTAAGGCATTTCATTCGCCAATATATAAATACAGATGTTTAAAAGTCATATGACTTTTGCCAATCGTTATACCTCGTGCCAATTATTAAACAGTTATTATTATTATTAGTTATTATTATTTGGTTTTCACTGGGATATTATTTCTAACACACACACATACACAACACCCCGAAATTCACGCAAAAAAAATAGAATGCTCAGTGTTCATCACTTATTCGCCTAAAAAATCCCAATTTTTTACCATAAGCCTTGTGTGTCTTCATTTCTTCCTCTCCTTAGCTTAGTTGACGTTCAAGTTTAGATGTTGATTAAAAGTTGTAGTTTGTTTTGATACCTTTGTGGTTGTTTTCCGCCAGACAGGAGGCATTTTTAAAATTTTGTTTGCCTTAAGTCGCAAATTAATTGATATTTCAGGACACCCCGTTAATAATTACCGAAAATCGTAATTTTGTTTCTAACTAACATTAAAGCAACTAAAGATATTATAGTTCTGTGAATGCAAGACGCCGACTCCGGGCCAAAGGCTAACACGAAGGCGCCCCCCAAACGGGCCCCCCCCCCCCCGACCAAAAAAATAAATCCAGAGCACATCTCTTTAAACTATCGAGTATTTATAATTAACTTACAATCATGTAGGCCTACAACGGACAGCCCATCCTGTTGGGAGGAACTCAGAATCAGTCCTCTGAAGCGTTCGGTAAGAAGTTAACCAATAAATTTCTGACTAGAAGCTCAAATAATTCGTTGCGTTAACATTAACGACTAACTTGCTGGTTCTAAACTGTAAAAAATTGTAAATTACTGTGACGACGACACCGAGCGATGTTTATTGGCTTATCTGCAATCCAAATTCGTTCTTTATCGCGCTAAAGACATCATGCCTCAAAACATGATTTCCAGGCTGTCATTACGACGAAATGGCTCGATTAGGCAGGTTTCTATTTTGGAACTAAAACATTCCATAGCGAATCGAAGTGTCGTTAGTGTCAAGCAAGGATTAGTGATGGTGTTAAAGACGAAGCATCAGCAGTATTTACAGTTTTGACCGTATTTTGACCCACCCATTGTGAAAGGTTAGTTCAGCCTGGTAGCCTGAAGAAATTGATCCAGTCGGTGAATGGAGAGTCACTCCTAGGCAAGGCAGTGCAAGCCAGGGAAGGGAGAGTGACTACCAACCTTTTGAGGAGGGGTGGGATCTGCTCTGACCTATTCTGGATATATTATAAGCTAAAGAAACGGAACTTAGCTACAAATCATATTATTAAAGGTTACTATTCACTGAATGACAGTTTGCGGAATCTAGCGCTGGCTACCATTATATCTAGCACTTGATTTCAACAAGCGATGGAATGCGCAATTCTTTTTACACAACAAACTAGCTGCGTGCCTCCTTATTTATTGAATGAAAAGTTGGTGTGTCCACGTGCGCCAGGCAGCAAGCGGTCAAGGTTAACTATATCACTGTCACTGGATGGCGCCCATCTAGCGGTTCAAAATCTGCATTTCAAAACGGTCGATATATGTATAGAAGTATATATGTATGTACATATGTTGCTTTGTTTACCATTATTTCGGCCTCTCCCCCTGCGACGATCGGGGAAGGGAGAGAGTGGGGGGAGTTTGAAGAGGATTTTTGGTTTGAATTGCCGGGATACTCTTCCCTTTACTAAACTTCTTCTTCTAAACGTTAAGTGAGGTTCGAAATTGGGTCGGTTCAGCCACAGGGACATTTGGCTCAGATGACATAAGGACCCAAAATAAAAAAGTAAAATAAAAAAGTAAAACAATCCGTTACGCAGATTGCATAGATATAATGCAATTTTAACAAAGATTTTGCAAAGAAATTTTCTAGCGTGTGGAGATTCTTGGTTCGAATCGCCGGGTTACTCGTCCCTTTATTAGTCTTCTTGTGAACGTTAAACGAGGTTCGAAATTTAGTCTCGGTTCGGCTACATAAATAAATAAACAAAACAAATCCGTTGCATAGATTGTATAAACATTGCCCAATTTAAACAAAGATTTTCGTAAAGAAATTTTCTAGCGTGTGGAGGTAGGCTCAGTCAACGTCGAAACAGTCTGAAACAGTTTTTTTTTTTTTCATTAAGGCTGTTCGACGCAAAGCTGATGGGTTATCGAAAGCCGATAATTCGGTATCGGTATTGTTATCGGTTTGGCCCATGGTATCAGTCAAACTTTGTATGCGGGAAGTATTGGGTTCAATCGTTCAATCCCAGCTTTCGGCCTTTGTCTTTTTTTTTCTTCTCTGATTGGTGTGTATTCTCACAAGACGAGTCTTTACCTCCAGATTATTTCCTTCGTTGTAATGCTTTATCCGTTTGATTTATTATGTTATTGTTTTGTTATTGTTTTAATTATTTGTTATCTGGAGATCAAGAAGCAGGTTCCTTTCCGCACTTGTGTATGTTTTCGGCCTTTAGGTCACTAATGAGATATGTTGAAGTGCTACTAAGCTCGGCTAGACCCTCGAGCCTAGTACGAGGGCACCCGGCCTAGTACGAGGGCAGTCCTGGGTTCGAGTCCCAGTTGGGACAGTTGCCATTTCTTTTTTTTCTTTCTTTTTTTCCGATTAGTGAATCGTGTATTTGCATAAGGCCAGTCTTTAATGCAGACTGTTTAATTCGTTAATTTCTTTCGTTGATAATTTTGGCAATTTATTCGAGAACTTTGGAATGGGTCTATTCTCAAGTCTTATACGCTTAAGTTGTTCTTTTGTTAATTAGGAAAAACCGAAAATACATTTTCACTGTTAGCTCACTATAGGGCAGTGACACGACGTAGTATTATTGTATATAACTCTATAGTGGAGCCAGTTACTGTGTTATCTGCAAGGTGCACTGGTGGGGGAAAAGAAGAGCGTATTACTGAAGCCAGTGATATTAGACTGGATTTCTTAGGCCTAAAACGCGCGATTTTTGTCGATTTGTTGGCAGTTGCCGACATTTTTAAGCAAGTGGAATCTTTATTTTTCAATTACAACCTAAGTAGCATAAGGGATTGGAGAAAACAACGGTTTTTTAAGCCTACGAAATCCACTCTCAAAACATTGGCTTGACTAGAAGTGCCGTTGTTTAACCCACCATTTCAATCTAGTGCCCCTTGCAAGTATCTCTCTTGTAGCCATATGACGTCACTTGACGCTGCTCTATTGCTTATTCGCGAAGACGTAAAAACTGAATATTTTGCACAAAATTTAGCCCTATCAATCTTAGATTAAGATGGTAAAGCTCTTAATTATTACGTTCTTTAAAGCCCTAATTAGACCTATTTTAGAATATGGAAAAAAAAAACTTCGTGCATTGGAAATATCCAGTGTAGCAATCCCCCCCCCCCCCCCAAAAAAAAAATGTTCTTGTCTTCTTTAAGCTAGAGCAAACAATTATATCGGCTTAAAATTCCTTATTTAAAATGGCGTCGCAAAAGAAAAGAGGATACCTAATCATGATGTTAAAGATTTTACATGGTGTTATTCTGGTAACAATTTATATTTAAATTAACGACATGGGTTTTAAAACTGCAGGCTCTTCTAGCAAGCTTAAGCAGCCCGCGCACTGAGCGACTTGGCATCGCGGCCAGGTCGCTGCAGCCAATGAGAATGCTGACCGTTTATGTAAAACCACGCACTAATCATTTTCATTGGCTGCAGCAACCTGGCCGCGCGGCCAAGTCGCTCAGTGCACGGGCGGCCTTAAAGTTACAAGAACATTGTAACTCTATACGAATTTTTTTTGCATTCCGTGCTATCAACCTTTGGAATTCTTTCCTGAGGAAGTTGTTTCCGCTCTCTCCCCCCCCCCCTCTCCCAGTAAAAATTTTTAAAAATAGACTGGACAATTTTTTTGGGAAGATGAAATTTAATGCTTGGATTTATGATTGAATATGTTTTTTGGTTTTGATATTTTGTTTTGGTGTATTCAGTGCTATATCATAGATAATAAAAAAATTATTAGAATTATCTTCTAAGAAATTATCTAAAATAATCTTCTAAAATTATATTAAAATTATTAGATTTGCAGAATTATTAAAAAAATTATTAGATAATCCAAATTATTTTGTATATATTTTGTATACATATATATATATATATATATATATATGCAAAATTAAAATATGTAAAATCTAAACATATTTAGAAAAATAAAATAACAATTATTAATTGGAGCGAACTCCGTTTATGAATCTACTTCAGTACAACCATAATATCCGCATCACGAAATAACCACTGCATCAATTAAAATCAGATTTTG
Organism: Lithobius niger; assembly: GCA_023313725.1. Classification (NCBI taxonomy): domain Eukaryota; kingdom Metazoa; phylum Arthropoda; class Chilopoda; order Lithobiomorpha; family Lithobiidae; genus Lithobius; species Lithobius niger. The sequence goes on along the minus strand of JAHWFP010160374.1, from coordinate 80,878 downwards.
TACACTGATAACGTTACACCCAGAGGTGGTTTTAAGAAAGAAAATAAAAAATCGGACACGTTGTTAAGAATAACCAAGGTGACAAAATGCACTGGCGGTGTGAGCTGCTCACCTCTTTGCTCACCAGTAGTTTCCGAAGCGCAAAAAGGGCATCGGCCCCAAGCGGAAAACCAAAGCCGGAAAACCGCTCGTCGCAACCTCCGTCGACGCCATCCAGCCACGCGCTACGAAAGCAACTGGACAACGAAAAAAGATGAGCCACAACTCTGTCTCCAATAGTCTACGCTCAATTTTGTCGACAGTGGAATTGAAGATGCCTTAAGGAAACCTGTAATTATTCTATACGTACAAAACAATGCTAAAGGTAGACTCCGCCTTCCTTATAACAGCCACGTGCAGATCGCCACCCACGCATATTACCATCGCAGCGTTTTGCGAGACTCGGCATACTAACACAGGGCGAACTGAGATAGTAGTTACGTTCCTAGTAGCAGCTACTATCTCGGTTGGCCTTAGGAATAGTAGACGAAACAGCATCAACGCCAAAAATTGTGCCGTCAGAACCGGGATGATTTTGTATTTTAATATCACACTTTATAATTTTTTTTTAGCTAGTATCTTATAATTTTTCTTCGGCGATCTATTGGCACAATTAATTTTAACTTTGACCGTATTAGTCTTTTTGATTTTTGATCTCATGGTAATTATTAGCAAACGATTAAAAATGAATACATGCACACACACACAGATGAAACGTCATGGTTATTTGTATGCGCGCAAAGGATCATATAGTCACAGGATGCAATTAGTTCTCGTAAGCGCCACGTTTTAAAACGGACTTTTAGCAAGGGATTGACTAACAGTAAGTAAATAGAACTTTGGGGTCATACTTGATGAGCAGGATCGAGATAAATGACAGTGGGAGGAATGTACCTTTAAAACATTTGTAGATTTAACTGCAAAAAACTGATGAACATTCAATTAACATTCAGTTTCACCGGGGAAAAAAATCCCTGGTGAAAACTTCCCCGCTCTTTTGATCCCCGACAAAAAAACCCGAGGTAATAAGATCCAGAGTTTAAAAAATTCCTGGTAAAAAATTCCCCGTTCATTTTGATCCCCGACCAAAATATCTGCTTCACACAAATGTATGCAAACCATACATTTGCATTAAGCTTATTGGTTGTGCGTGTTCAACTCAGGCTTGTCACTCCTCACCATCCGTCGCTACGCCATCATGGAACTAATACAGTTAGTGGAATAACTACGTTAAGTGGGGCCGGTGTCAAATTAGCCCTTTGGGGGGGCCTCCCTCCTTATTATGCAGGAAGGCTCATAAAATTCGCACGAGCTGAATAATTTCTAAGTCCATACTTTTTTCTAATTTTTTTTTTTGTATTATTGTTACAGTAAAAATATACTCCAGTAAAGTGGTCCCTATTTTTACCTTTTTTTAAAAAAAAAAAAAACTTGGAAAAAAGTTTAGACTTTGGAGAAATTTTTCAGCTCGTGCGTCTTTTATGGCCCACCATATTTTTTTATTGATAGGGGGATGGACGGACTGGAGGTATCGAAATTTATTTTTAAAATACAGTTTACATAACATTAAATATCTGGTGTGCTATAAAACAGCCTTTTTTTTAAATGTAAATAATTTTTTCTTCCGCACCCCCCCCCCCCCCCCCAACCCTGAGGCTGGGGGCCGGTGGCATTCTGCTACCCCTGCCACCCTATAGCTGCGCCGCTGAATACAGTTGAACAAAGTTCTGCAAAACTTTGCCCCATGTATTACACCATAGAGAAAAAATAAATAAAAGCGTATATCCGCTGGTACTGTATAAAGCGTAATAGTTTAATAAAGTGCCCTGGGGAGTTTATCTACGTTTGCAGAAACGCCTACGAAACCTTTGCTTGCGTTTTGACGAAAGGAAAATTGACATTCCAGACTTTTTACACGCAGTAGGGCACAACATTTACCTGCGTCAACATTTCACCAATACAGTTATCAGAGATTTTTTTCCCATACAGAAAAGAAAATTTTCGGCCTGTAGCAACCTTTTTTTACGCTTGTTTTGGTTCGGGTGTATTTTTAATTGGGGTTTTTTTTTACTCGGGTTTTTTTTTACCTCGGGATTTTTTGTCCGGGATCAAAAGGGCGGGGATTTTGTAACCAGGGATTTTTTTACCTAGACTCGTTTGAAACCGTCGAAATGTGAGACATTTAATTAACGTTTATTTTATCAGATGAAGACATCACAGTATTTTAACTTTTAATTCTATTGAGGTCAAAATGTAAATGCTACTTACTGTACGTTTTTTTTTATTATCAGTGTATAATCTTCAATCTTTTTGAAATTTCTTTTGGGTTCTGGTTGGTACCGTTATCGAGATCAATATCTGAATAGAAATAGATCAGTATCCAACCGCTTTATTTTTTATACCATTTTTTTGGAATGGGGGAGGGGTTGTTTTTAAAAAGGAAGCTGAGGAAGCTGACAGCGCTCCCCCATATTCCCTGTTTATATATGTGTCTCTGTTCGGCCCCTCATTTGAACATTTTCCGGTGAAATTCACATTTTCATGAAAACTGAAAACATTTTTAACGTCAGGCCTAAATTCAATAATTTTAACATATCTGTAAAACCGTTTAATAAAAACGTATCGTAAGTTCGTAACCACAGATGAAAAAATCGCCCATTTATCGTGTTTTTTTTAGCACGTTGAATCGAATGAAGCACTTCCACTGCTTATCGACCAGTTTTGGAACACAGTTTTAGAAATTTTAAAAGTAGTAAAACACCTGCAAATACTTTATTTCAACAATTTTATATCCGATATTGCAGACGTGACAATGTTTGTTTTTCAACATTCAGCTTATAATGAAAATAACTCTGTCCCTATATCGCCCAAATACGGTGGGCAAATTTTAAAGTCTGAGCTTCCGTTAGTCGTACAATTCCGTTAGGATTTAGTAGGCTTGGCCATTCGTTCTGTTGACCGTCGGTTTTTTCCAGATAGGCCTCAATAACTAACTTCGGATGTGAGCTCATGGTGCAACAAAGGATATCACCTCCCAAACCCATAATCAAACCCATTCCATTCTGAAATTAAATAAATTCGCGCGGTGAGATCCACATCCTTTGTACACAAATAACAGGAAGATAATTATATTTTATTATTGAGGGCAATAAATTATTATATATGAGCGGTAAAAGTAGTGACGTGTGTGTGTACGTGGAACCCAGTAGCTGTGATTGGTCAACAGCAGGGCCGTAGGTGTAGCCCCTGCAGCCCCCGCAAAGGAGAGGGGGGGGGGGGAGCTCCGCTCAGATGAGGGCCCAAGATTTACGTGT